>JAHWFO010022496.1:3413459-3426005 GCA_023313115.1 Rhysida immarginata
ACGTCAAAGCGAAACTCGATTTCCTCCCATGTTCGGGCTAGCATTTTGGTGAGGTTTATTGCATGATCGAGTAGCCTAATCGGACCTTTCTTTTTCGCTGAAGACACCATTACCGCAACAACCCACCTAGATATGCTGATTCCAGAAGTGGAAGAACTGCAGCCCAACAGTCTACCAACAAGATGGAGCACCTCCTCACTGGGGCCTGCAAGTTAGGCAGTGCCTTGATACGAACTTTCCAGGACGATGGATTGGAAGGGATGGGCCAATCCCTTGGTCCCCTCGCTCACCCGATGCGAACCCTCTGGATTTTTTCTTCTGGGGATATGTGAAAGACAGAGTGTACAAAACCACCATTGATGACACTGAAGCTCTCAAGAACAGAATAATTGAAACAATCGCTGAAATCACCCCCGAAATGCTAGTCCGAACATGGGAGGAAATCTAGTTTCGCTTTGACGTCCTTCACGCCATAAATGGGCGCACATTGAAATTTATTAAGGCATGTTAAGAAACTTTTTGAGTTTTTCTTTGTGAATAAAAAAAATCAGGTCAAAATCTGTAATAGTTTTTGAGTAAAAAACATGTATAATATGGAAGATAATTTAGAAACACCCTGTACTTCTTCAAGAGTGCTCTTTCCTATGTAAAAACTGATTCTTCTAAACGCGTTTATTGTCTTTAAAAAGAAATTATTCTCTGTACTAAATTGTTCTATTTTTTGAATATGTAATATCTATATCGTTATGATTTGTTCTTGGTTCTTTTAATTACTTGGAAAAAAAATCTATTTTTTAATTAGAAGGAATTTCATAAAACTAGATCGAATCTGAGAAATATGTGAAAAAATAGAAATTCATTATCTCATTAATTGAATTTTCGAAGAAAACTCCTAAGACCCTTAAAAATTAATAATATCTGAAAAGTATTATAAAAATTTTCTTAATCGTCTATTATCAGTATTTTCATAAAACTCAAGCACCATTATAAACATGGATTAATGTTGTAGTTCTTATAAAACAAGCTAATAAAATTTGATGAAAAAATGATGAGTGGAATTAAAATACAAAACTGCAGAGTTGGAGAAAACTCACCAGAGTAATTAAAATTAATTTTTCTCCAAAGATATCAATTCCATTGTCAGAAAAAGAAGAAAATTCACTTTAAGAAAAAAAAAGTGAAATTTTATTTCTTCTACATCCGTCTCTTAGAAAGTTCACGCGTGACCACTCGCTTTTGAAAATCACGCCTCTCAATTTTTTCTCGTTCACTTTCCAAATATCTACTCGTCTGATCATTTGCCTTCATTAGTAATTAATAGCATGTTTTAGCGTTTGCCAAGGTTTTTTGGAAGTCCGTTGGAAGTTCCGAAAAGTTTTTTCCTCGCCACTTCAGGACATTTCGTGTTTGTCGTGAGTTCCGGTCTTCATCTTTTTGGGAAACTCAAGAAGACTATTGGCTAAATTTCGCGACCGTCCATTGATTGTACGACCCCTTGATTATACACTCCTCCCCAAACTTATTGGAGCCGAAAGATTTATTTCAATTATTTTTTTAATTTATTAAACGTAACATTCTCCAAATTAAATCCAGTCATGATAAATCAATACAAATAATCGTAAAACCCAAATAAAATGCTAATTTTAGCTATGACCAGCGGCAGCCCTCATAAGATATTAATGAATGCGATTCTTTCAGATTATGTTAGCTTCAAAGCTTCTTTGTAGCAGTTTATCAAGTTCTTTCTTCTACTTCACCCCACCAAACAAACTCCAAGTTCAATCAAAATTTAATAGACTTCATTAGTGATTCTAAAGGAGTTTCCAGTTTACAATTTCGAAGCGTGTCTGCTTAAAGGTTAGAATTAGGCATGAAAAGTCAAGCTACATTACAATTAAGTATAGATTTGAAGAGGTCACGTGATAGTAATGTTCTGAAGGCGCCAGAGCAGACACGGGCATAGTAGGTGTGTGGCGCCACATGTAATTTATCTATCAAACAGAAGCGAACATCTTAATTATAGTTAACCTTCGATTGAACAAACAAGGAACCAAACGATTGGCCAAGTTGATAGTCGCGTGAAAAAATGAGCGACGAAAGGTGCGTCCTCATCTCACCTATTTGGAGTTTGATGGGGAAACTTATCGAAAGTCTAATCATTGCCAATGACAAGCATTTGCGGACTAGACTGAAGTAAATGCGCAATTTGTACTCATTAGACCCTTCCAAAATTTCCTTCGCCCCTTCGAGACAGGAACCAGACTTCGTTATTGACAGAGGAAAGAAAATTAACGATATTTGGGTGAATTTTTTGCACATTTTTTATCGTTTCTTCCATCATATGATTCTCAAACCTTATACTTATTAACCAATCATGGCTGTCTAATTCCAAATGCAATTACAATAAAATTAGCATAAATAAGTCTTAAAGCTTGCAAAAAATTTCGCAATGCATTCTAATTATATTTTATCGTAAAAAATACATAAATAAATAAACACCTACGTAAAATCATTGAAGCATTTTTAAGACAATAGCAGATTTAACATTAATAAGAAGAATTAAGTATCGATTCCATAGGTAGAAAGTTAATTCATTTAAAAATTAAATTGAATAAGATTATATTCTTTAAATTGTTTAAAATGAATTGGACCTTCACAAAATATTTCTTTCTCTTAAGCGTGCTACTTTTAAAGAGTAATTTTGGCTTAAAGCTGATCAAATAAACTTTAATCGAATTGAAGTCCATTCAATAATGAGAAACATACAGAGACACAGTCAATTTAAAGGTTTCTAAAAATGAATTCTTTTCTTTTATAACTATAAGCATGATCAATAATAATTGAAGTCTTTTCTTTCATTTTATAAAGTAAAAGATAAATTAAAATGATTTTTTCAAACAGTCAATGTTACCTTGATAGTAAAACTGCGTCGTTTCCATTTCCCATTTTCTTGCTATTGATTGATAAATAGCTTCGATCTCCTCCCACCGAGTGGTTCAATTGACAGACCCGAACGTTCTGGAATCCTGAATTTAAATGTATTTCTTTTAAGGAGAAGTTTTCTAGAGAGTGATTAGTTTAGTCTAATTTTACATAAGTGTGAATGTCGAAATAAAAAATTAAAATATTAAAAGCGAATCGAACAAAACCGTTTCTAAGCAGTTGTAATTTTAACGCCATGTCGCAATGGGAGTTCAGCGCTTTGTGATTTATTTCTCGCAATCGGGGGCTCAAAACAGCGACTAGTGTCGAATTCGAATGGCCAAATTGGTGCGCAGTTTAATTCGGCAAAATTACATTTGTTCTCAAAGCCAGCATTCTCATTTGGGATTCTGTATTTGTCATTTTTATTGTGTTGTCAAATTTACATATAAATGAAAATTACACTGAATTTTGCGATTATCCTCATCGCCAGTGGTTTTTGCAGCAAACTGCTGTCCAGTTTGATTTCTTTTCAATTGTTCTGTTCACCGATGAGGCATCTTAAAATGGAATAGCAGACAAACGGTAACAGTTATTAAAGTGATTCTTTGCAGGAGATTATTGTGAGAGGTCAGAAATTTGTTTTCGTACATTTCCTTGTGTTTTGCGAATCGATGTTTTCGGACTGCGCGTAATAACATTCTTAACGGCCTGCACCGCGGATGTCCAATCTAAAAAAATTTTCCCAAAAATAAAAAAGATTTTAGAAAAAAATCATATTAAAATAATATCCAAAATAAAAAAATTATTAAAAAAGTAATTAACAATTACAATTTTAGAAAAGAAGATAAAATTACAATAAATAACACAGAAGAAGACTTCAAACCTTTATTTTTATGAAACCTTAAAACAAGAATAATAAAAGCGCAGCGAAATAACACACTCTGTAATATCTGATGCGTTTTATTTACTGTAGTTACAAAGTAAGTTTTTCCATTAAAAAGTACAAAATTCCACACGGAAACATATTTCTATATTTAATTTGGTCTACAAAGCTAGATGAATGCATTGGATATGAACACTTAACTTTGAATGAAATTGTCCGCGTTATTTTTTTTTTTTTTTACATTTTGCTCCTCCACCTTCTAAGCAACTACATCAAATTTATTAATTTTTTTGAAAATATAATTTTTTGGTAGTAAAGTTAAAAAAAGAAGAAATCTTTTGCAAGCAATCTCCTCGGATCCGCCGTGCCGACGTTAAGAAGTCATTAAAGTTTGACTCTTGAAGTTTTATGAGGGTGTTGAGAGCATCGGTTTCCCGGCACAGACGTTTTATCTTGCCTCCACCTGAATTCCCTTCCATCTGGAGTCTCTGGTGTTTATTCCTTCATCAGGACGGAACGGTTGGCGACACGGGCCGCATCTTAAATGGCCATCGTCGGTCCAACAGACTCGTGGCCGGCTTTCCAGTGCGCAAGCGCCGACGCTCCTCATCTCCACCCTTTTTTTCTTTTCATCATGAACTTAAGGACGAAATAAAAAAGCATCCATCACCATCATCATCATTATCATCATCACCATGTTTTTCGTCATCCAAATGGGATCATTGGATGAAGGTGGTCAGATGGCCCGCGGCCACGAGGAAGGGGGAATTATCTGATGACTGTCGGAACACGGAGGCTCATTCTCTCTCTTCCATCGATCGGTCTCCATCTTCGAACACCTCATGGCCCCAAGAAGTTCAACTCGTATCGCAACAACCTTTCTTGGTTGCTTTCTCCTCATGATCCCTCTCGTTCAGTCCAGTCATGGTAAGTAGACGGCAGCTTATGTTGTTTTTTCAGTTTCTTTGAAATTAGGAAAACTATCAAAAATAAACATTGGATACATTAAAGCTATTTATTTTCTAGAAGCTACAGTTGAACGTGCCATTATGACTTTTATTAAATTTAAACCGTAAAATCACATTTTTTCAGAGTGTAAAATTTCGTTTTTGTTTAAATGTAATTACGTTAATATGTTTATTAGGATATTACTTAATAAAAACGTTAAAACTTTTATTGTTTCCTAAAGCATGGTAAGAAATCTCATTTTCTAAATCTGTTCTTTATATGTATGAAAATATTTTTGCTAGTAAGCGCTTTAATATGCAATGCACTACTAAATTAGAAATTGCTGCAATTTACTCAGTTTAAGGTTTCCTTAATTTAAGTGAATAATCAAATAATAATGAAAAAGAGGAAATAAATTCTTCACGCTGTCATTATTATTTTATCGCGCATTCTCTCATGAGAGGATGTTTATTTTCGATGATGCTCCGCACAGTCTTTTGAAACATGATGAGAATACTAGAGCATTAAAAAAATTCATACGAAAAAACTAGACAGAAAAAAAAGGAGTACACGACTTTGCTTTCCAGGAAAATGCAATTAATTTTATGATCTGAACGGACAATGGGTTTTCCGTTTTCTTTTTAGGGCATCATCGTTCAAAAGAGCTGACAGACAGCCTGACTGATGGCGTCGGGTCGAGTAGCTGGTCCGCCAATATCATTCCATCGTCGTCGAAAGAAAGCGAGAAGATCGACGAGGAAGTGATCGAACCGGAAAGCTTCCCGGCGGAAAATCACGCCGATAGCAACGACGACGACGACCATATCTACGAAGACGATGAGGAAGACGACCTTATCGTCGACAACTGTTGCGAGAGGCAAAAGAAAATGATTCCGATCAGGTTAGGTAAGTACCGGGAAAGAAATCCGAATGATTTCAACTTTCAAAGGAAAAGCTTTACTTTTGATTCTCAAGGTTTAAGTGTTCACTTTTGATTGTAAATGTATAAGCAAAATGTATAAAGAGACGCTTTGAAACAAATGCCAAATTTTCAAATGTTAATCATTTATTAGATTAGCGACTAACATTTTCACGAGGAAATAAGAAGAGAGAAGAAAAGCCTCCAAAATTGGAGAACGTCTTAAATACTTTATTTTTTAAAGTTAATAGTGTATACCTGAAGTTTTTCTTTTGCATTTCTTTTAAGAGAATGCTATTCATTGTAAATTCAAAAAGCGTCGAGCGTTATAAGAATAATAATGACAAGTTACAGAAACTTGATTATTGTACGAGTTTTACCCTTCTACCCGATTCGTTAAATGGAATTTCGTATATGTTCCTGTTTGAATGCATCATAGTAGGAATTAGTCTAATGCATTAATAGAAATGATGCTTGATGAAAATTTTCAATTTCCTTTAGGTGTGCAGGGAAGTTGCACATGAGATTCTTGATGTGTTTCCGTGTTGTTAATCATTTGATTTTGGATTAGGGGTTCAAATTTTGTGTTTTCCCCTTTTATTAATGAGCTTGGAAGACCAAGCAAAGCCTTAATAGGCTGATCCTCTGCTAGGCTAAATATCCAATAGATCCAAAAGTTATTTAACATCCTCGTCGCCGAAAAGGTAAAAGAGGAAGAGAAAAGTGAGACGGTTAATCATTAGTCATTGTTCACTTGAGAGAATCATTTCTAGCATTTTCTCTTTCAATTTTTCTGTCGTAACAAGTATCTGGAATTTGAAAACTAATAGTTTTCGATATAGACATTGAAATGTTTTTCAAACGACTTTAATTAAATTGGTGTAATTCCAACTGAATAACTTCAGAAATTTGTATATCAAGCCTTGTAAATAAAGTTATTCTCAGGGGAACATTTAAAACTTATTCTAATTTGAATTCAATTATTAAGAAATATTATTTTGTGTGGTATTGACTAAATATTGCCTAAGACCATTAAATTTTCAGTTTGCATCCCCCCCCCCCCCTCCAAAAAAAACAGAAATCATAATATTTCTCGTTTCTTGTATGTTACTATTTTCCATAAAACAGCTATTTCCTATATATTATATCAGCTAATATTATTTCATTGTTTTTGAAATTATATGAGTGCTTGATTTATCAGAGAGGAATTAATGAGATCTGCAGTATCTATTTATTAGAACACTTTTTTTTCTCCTTACAGGTGAAACAGGTGTCAATACATTCATAAACGTAGGTCGCTGTCGGCGCACGTGCAGCCGTCACCTACACCGTCCAGGTGGGAAAGGCAGTCGCGCTGGGATCACTCATATGCAGGTGAGATGATCTGTCAGCAGTGCCAACGAGGAATCACTAATGAGAGCGTAGCCGAGCGAAGTCATTCATAAAAAAGCGACTGGAGAAATGAGAGAAAGTCTCCTTGGCTTTTTTTTTTCTCTTTGTTGTTGTTGTTTTTTTTAAATTTATCTTTTCACCAAGGTTCACAATTTGTATCTTCGAAGAAAGGGAAAAAGGTCAGATTTAAAAAATTTAAAACATTATTTGTAATACTGCTATTAATATCTTAAAGGACAATGCTGCAGTAAAGGATACGCCTAATTATTTATAATAAATAAATAATTAAGAATTCATTATTTTGGGGCGCATAGTCTATTTCGCTTGTGTACTTGGCTCGAGTTCGAATCCAGCAAAAAGCATGGGTATTTGTTTGTCTTTTTATTACTGTGAATGAAGCTCCCGGTAAGGCCCTTTCAGAGAATAGAATTATATCAGCGAAATATATAAACATTAAGAAATAACAAGAAATAATTCCACGAAAATAGTTGAATAATGCAGATGATGGGCAATGATTAAGCGGGATTTTGAAATTTCATAGGAAATTAGTTCTACTCGGTACATGATTAAACCTTGTTCTATTTGAAGTTCTTTGCAATTGTAAATTGGTCGACATCATTTTTATCCAATTTTCTAAAGCCACATTAATGAATCCCTGGAGCTTTTGTTTTTCAAAGACCTCACTTTTCGGGTTCAAAGCTTCTGTTTCAAATGAATCCAAGCAAAACAAAAAATCCATTGGGGGCACCGGGTACCCGTATCAGACGTAATGTACCGCAATTTTTGTTATTGGCATAACTCTAAATGTATTTCTCGTTTTGTGGGCGAGAGCAGAATCTTGATGGAAGACGAAAGATGACATCGTGTTTTTGATATAAAGTGGATAGATTTTTATTTAGGATCCTCGCAATATAATGGTGTCAATTAACTTTCCCTTCTGGTTCGATAAAGTGCAGGACTGTTTTTCAACGGTAGAAATTCTTCCCGACATGACGAAACCTTTGGAACGTGACAGTTTTCGTTCAAAGGTTTTTGCACTCGTTCTGTATTTATTTTTGGAATAGAAAGCCCTTCTTCAGCTCTCCAGGTAAATTAAATCACGTTTTGTCGGAGGTATTGTTTTCTTCAGGTTTTTCAGTAACAATCTGAAGCTTTTTTATTTTATATTTGCCGCAGAGATTCAATGGCATACAATTTTGCTATTATTTTTCTTCAAGATTAAATGAATTGTATTTCAAATGTAGTAATTTTGAATTAGGCATATTTAGATTTTTGGTCACGCTATGGTGACTTAGTGATTTTCGAATTTTTCCATTTTTTCAGTCTCTTAAACGTAACCAAATTTACCCCAATTGGACATCCTCGTTTCCTCCTCTTGGATTTGGATTTAGGCGACTCTGAAACTGAACTTTGGGATTCGTTACGAATGCTCGATATTTTTTGGATATTTTTCCTCCTGCTGGCCTAGCATTTTTCTAACGGCAATGTTTTCTTCTGTAATAGATGAAATATTGATCAACACTCAGTTCACGAGCAATAGTGTAAAGAAAATGCCCCGTAATTACATGTATAAGAGTAATTATATGAAGTTCGTATCCCCTAATGTATCATCATATTTTAGTTATTGACATACTGGAGCAGTTTCCCTCCGACCATTTTGAAATGTGCCCACTTGATTAATTAGATTACGTGTATTAAATATTCTTATCAATGATGATCTTTGACCGATGAATGGAAACGAAGTATGAAGAGTTATAACACCAACTTACATGTATAAGTCCTCTTTTCCCTTGTCACTTTATATTCTGTTATGCTGAAAGTTGTATCTAAAGTAAATTTTTATTAGGGTTTAGTATTGCAAATAAATACAAAAAAACGGGACTTATTAAGCAATAAGTGCACGGAGTTTTTGAGTGTAGCTACTTTCTTTAGACTGTTTGCTTCCTTCCTTCTTTATAACTTTGTCTTTATATATGATTTAGCTCTATCGATGAAGTTATTCGAAACACGTCAGATAAATAATAAATCGTATGCCATATTGCTTAACCAGCCCCGTTATTTTTGAAAGTTATTTGCATGTTTTAAAATAATGTGAATAAAATCTTTCTAAAAAAGCGGAGCTATTTGGTGTTATGAGGATTGATATCCATAGTACTTATGGCAATTTTTTTTATTCTTTTATTCTATGTATTATGAAAGGTTACTTTGAGAGCTTCCTTACAGGTCGTTCGAGGTGGTTCTGCGTTTTATGCATTCTTGTTTGACTAATGTTTAAAATACTTATTTAAATCACTAAAACTTTTTAAATTTTATTTCTTAACCTTTTACTTATTTGCACAAACGTTGGGTAATTCTATTAAAATTTATCAATTACCCGTCAGTCTCTTCCTTATTGATCACGAGCCCGTTCTTGATTCTTATACAATTTATATTAGGTTGCAAAATTAATGGCCGATTGCTTTTTGTAGATGTAGGAGAGTCGGCATGCAAATTATTTCTCGACCAACACAGCCACGTGACACATCTTTTTAGAGCTGTAGTTCTTTTCGTTGAGCTGATGCTAAAAACTTGTTCAAACGCCTTATGTTGTTAAAGATTAGATCAATTTTTGCGAATGATGTCTACACAAGAGAAACGCTTCATTTTATTGCATGAATACAAACTTGGCCATAATGCTGCTGAAGCAACTCGAAATGTCATCAAAGCATGGGGTGACAGGACAACTTCTCAACGTACAACGTCCAGATGGTTTGAAAAATTACGTGGCGGCAATACCACCCTTGAAAATTAGGATGGTCGCAGCCGCCCATCGAAAGTTGACGACAACCAATTGAAACTGACCCGCGTAAATCCACACGAGAAGTTGCCGAAGAGTTCAAGGCAGTCCATTCGGAAGTCGTTCGTCACTTAAAACAAATTGGAAAGGTAAAGAAGCTTGATAAGTGGGTATCCAAGTTGCAGACCACTATGGACTCATTCATCACAGCTTCCTGAATCAGGGTGAAACCATTACTGCCCGGTCATACGTTCAACAAAAAGACGACATGCACTAGAAACTTCAACAACAACGACCAGCATTAGTAGATCGGAAAGGCCCCATCTTGCTTCACGACAACGCTTGGCCGCACGTCGCAATGGTCACCTGACAAAAGTTAAATGATTTTGGCTACCAAGCTCTTGATCATCCAGCATACTCATCTGATCTTTCGTCAATTGACTTCCTCGACAATTTCCTGCCTGGGAGATGCTTAAATAACCACGACGATGCGAAAACTGCCTTCAACGAGTTCGTCGCCTCCAGAAATCCAGAAATCCAGAATCCTACGCCGCCGGAATAAGTATGCTCGTGTCTCGTTGCAAAGTGTGTTGACTCTGTTGGATGTTATTTCGATTAATAAAGTGTTGAAACGAGTCATTGCATTTTAAAGCAGTCACTTCAGATCGGCCATTAATTTTGCACCAATCTAATATTTCTGCACCATTAGAGAGTTTATCTTATCACTATTGCTACGTCTCAGAATTGCTACGACACTTAAGATAACATTATTTCGTGTTATAATGAGCGTTCTGAAAGTAAGGTTTAGGCTAGGGAAAACAGGAATTTTTTTAATCAAAATAATTCCCCTCTTTTAAGACCGCTTATCTTTCCTGTAAGATATCATGAAAAGGAAAACGATTTAAATGAACTTCAATTACTTAAAAAAATTCAAGCTAATTTCTCTATTTATATTTGAAATTTAAACAAATCGCATATATAAATGATTTTTTTTTCTTTTCTTTCTTTGCAGCCGCGAAATTTGGCTTGCGGTTCGTTTGCCACGTGCGAATCTTCAAGGATTCGCGAGGAGACCCATCACACGGATGATGGCATCAAAACCATTTCTGTAGTGACGGATTGTAAGTGCATCCTAAAACCCCAGCATTGCGAACGCCAGCAAAGTCAACGCGTTTATTTCCCCAACTCTCCCTACGAAACGGAAGTGGACGTGGGCGTCTGCCGAGGACCATGCTCTTCTGGTAAGAATTCATTTATTTTGGCTAAAACATTCGGTTTGTTTAGTCTCCTGCTCGCTCGCTCACTTTTCCACGTGATGTGCACTTCCAGCTCATTAACGTTGACCATCTCGTCGGATTTATTGCCTAGCGGCGGCAGGAGGGAAGGCTGAGGAGAAAAAGGTTAAAATTAAGCGCACAGATGGCACCCGGTCGCCAAGTGCCCGTGGAACGGAATCAAAACATTTCCATTAGCCGAGAATTTTTTGGACTTCATTTGCAACTTATTTAGCAATGAAACAAGAATCTCACTCCTTTTTGAGGGTTTTATTTCGTGCTCTGGTTAAAATTGTCAGAATTTTCTATGTGCAAACTTTCCATGAAAATGTTAGCTTATTGAGTCAGTGTCATTTCTCGATTCGTATTTAGATTCTTTTGTTGAATTTTATTAAAATAAATTTATATGTCATTTGTATAAGCTCTGTTTTTTAATGGAAAGTGAACAAAAAAATTTAAACTTTTAATGATCCAGGCAATGGAAAATCTGAGGCGGATGGTGACGAAAATAAATTCTAACAAAATATTAAATGTCTTCCAGAATGGACACAAGCGGAGTCGAGTCGGGAAAATGGGCAATAGGATGAAAAAATAATTAGATAATTGACAAAAATAAAAATTTACATATAATAATAAAAATTGATTACGAAGAGTTCCTTAACTGCGGTCACAAACTGTTCCATCTCAAACCCTGCCGGCCAGGTGGCCGAGAGGGCTAGGGCGTAGGCTTTCTAGTTCTCGAATCCGCCTGGTCGTAGGTTCGAATCCCGCCATGGGCATGGATGTTTGTGTTTGTCCTGAGCTGCGTACAGATATAACTTGTGTAAAAGGCGCAAAATGACCTAATAAACCAACCAACCAAACCATCTCAAACCATTTCTATAAATACATAGAAAAGTTATAAAATGGAAAAGTACACGTAGACTATTATGATTTTTCAATTGATTTTTTTCAAATTTTTTTCAAATGATTTTTTATTATGTCTTTCAAAATGCATCTTTCATCAAATCATCTGAAAAGTTTGAATATTAAGAAAGATTTTATTCGATATAAAGAGATAGTAGAATTCATTAATCAATTTGAAACGCTGAGTTGGAAATTATTAGAATTATTAGTTATGTAAAACATTATAATAGACCTCAAATCAAAACAAGTAAAACTAAAATTTAATTCCATTTCTTATAAAAAATTTAATTAAAAATAATTTATTTAAATTTTGGAAATGCCAATATCAAATATCATAAATGTTCAATAATGTTCAATATCAGTAAAAAATAACACGAAACCACAATTCCACAATAAGATATTTTAATGATCCACGAGGGTCATTTTAATTATATGACATTTTAATGTCAGGTTGTTGCAAAAGTTTCTTCCGGTTCTAGAACCCGTGCCCAAGAAGGGCTCATTTTCCGAGGGGGGGGGGGGT
>JAHWFO010022496.1:3429772-3487210 GCA_023313115.1 Rhysida immarginata
ACATAATACTTTGTCAAAATAATTAATAATATTCTTTCCATCTATAATATGCTGCTTTTATAAATTTAAAAGATCTCAATGTTTGAATCCATTTTGGTACCGTATTAAAAAATGTTGGGATATAATAGTTTCTTAGCTTTTTACCATAATTATTCATAATTCGTGGAACAATAAAGGTTTGCTTATTACGCAAATTACGTGTGTTTACAGTTTTATACAGCCAGCTACTCTTAAAAAAATTTTGCACAAAGATGATATACTCATATAGATCTTGAAATTTTAAGATTTTTAGCTTTTTGAATTTCTTATTAGTGTCTAACTTGTCATATATTGAATTTGTGCCAATTAGATTTATTATTCTTATTTGTAATTTTTCAACTTCCCTTGCAGCCGATGAGAATCTATAAATTGAAATACCATATCGCATCCTGGATTCAAAGTATGCTACGTATAGTAATTTTCTGATTTTTACAGGACAGAACCATACTACATAGTACATCATAAGTATAATTTTCCTTAATGTAGCACATAAATTTTCAATATGATTTCTCCAACTTAAATTAGAATCAAAAATGAGTCCTAAATATTTTAATTCTGAGGCTTCATGAATTACAGCACAGTTACAATGCCTCCATACATTTAATTTGGCACAACAATTTGTCTCATGAACTTTAATTCTTGTATTAAACATCAGTTCGTATCTTTTATTTGGTACTTTAAATTTCATAATATGCGTCTTCATTACATTTAAACTTAATCTATTATTTTTAATCCAATCAACAACATGGGATACATTTTTTTGACATTCATCCAATAATTTAGCTTCATCTCTGTGAACAATTGATAAAGCAATATCATCCGCATATAAATAAATTTTTCCATATTCAATATTTAATGGTAAATCATTCATAAATAAATTAAATAACATTGGACTTAATAATGATCCTTGAAATACACCACATTTTACTGAAGTGCTGCTGCTGCATCGATCCTTCATGCAAACTTTCTGTGCACGGTTGCTCAAAAAGTTTCTTAATAACAAACTCATATTTCCTCGAATGCCATATTTTTTGCATTTAGCTATCAATATTTCATGATCAACCATGTCATATGCTTTACTTAAATCGAAAAAAACCACAGTGGCATATAAACCATGATGAAAAGCTTCATTTAATTCATCTGTCATATGTGATAATAGCATTTGAGTCCCTTTCTTTTTCGTGTACCCATATAGCTGAGAGTGCATTATATTGTATTTATTAAAAAAGGATTCAAGTTTATTTAATAAGAGGCATTCCAAAATTTTCATTAGAGATGACGAAATCGCTATTGGTCTGTAATTTGTACATTCCACTTTTGATCCTTTCTTAAAAATAGGTCTAATTTTAACTATTTTCATCTGGTCAGGAATTTTGCTAGAAATAAGAATTCTGTTATAGAAAAAGGTTAGAGGTTTTAACAGGTATCTCAAATTATATTTAATGTCTTTCATTCTAATTTTGTCATATCCCGCACCCTTATTTGGTGACAATTTTTTGATAATGTTGTCTATCTCTTTCTCTTCTACTTCACTTATAACAATTGTGTTAGATATATCCTTAATTTTATCTGTTACAAACGTGATATTACTTATTTGTTGACGAATTTTATTAACTTCAGTTTTAAATGTCACATTAAAATTGTCGAGATTCTCCATAATAAAATCCTCTTCAATGTTATCAATGACCTTGTTTTTCCCAATTAACTGGTTTACTAACTCCCAGGTTTTCTTTGAATCTTTTAAGTTTAAATCAAATTGATTTCTATAAAAATGTCTTTTAGCGTATCGCAATTGCGAGTTCACTCTGTTTTTTATATTTTTATATTGTATCATTAAAGTTTTATTATACTGGGAGTCTTTCACCTTTTTCCATAAGTTGTTCTTTTTTTCAATTTCATTTAATAATTCTTGCGAAATCCAGGGTTTTTTGCCTTGCTTACCGAGCTTTATGCAAGTTTTCGATTTATCATAGATAGCATTAAACCTATTCACCAAAAAAGCATAAATATCTTCAGTTTTTTCCAAATTTAAAATTTCATTCCAATTTGTATTCTTTACGTTCTTATTCACAACACTAGTGTTTATAATGCTAACATAATCTATTTTTCTATTATTACTATTTCTTTTCGGCACTTGAAGACTCCATTTAATTAAGTTGTGATCGGCAAATTTAACAGATGATACATTAACTTCAATATTCCATTTGACACATCTAATAGCAACATGATCAATTATAGTTTTTGAAATTTTATTCCCATACAATTCAGTCCTAGTTGGTACATTAATAACTTGTTTTAGCCCAAATTGTGATAATAAGGCTAAGTAATTACGAGTATATGATGAATGCTCATTCATTACATTGATATTCATATCACCGAAAATTACTAAATCATCAAGCTGCTTTCTAACTTTGATAAATGACTCAAGTGATAATAAAAACTTATCAATGTTACTGCTTGGGGGCCGATAAATTACCAAGAAATCCACAAACCACTTCTTACCAGCCTTATCTATATTAATTCCAATTTTTCCATTTACACATTCGCATTCCTGCATATTGCTTTTTTTGTCAAAGACAATGTCTAAATCCCCTTTATAATATATAATGATCCCTCCTCCCCTTTTATTATTTCTTAAGTTAACGAAAAAGTTAAACCCACGTAACATAAATAGCTGGATCTCATCTTCATGGATGTTTACTTCTAATAAAACTATTACATTATAACTAGGATTTAGTGACACAAAGGCTTCAAAATTTTCCCAATTCTTTTTCACACTGCGAATGTTTACAAAGCAACAATTGATATTCTCCATAACTAAAATTGATTAATTTTACATTTTCTCAAAAACACCAATCAACAGAAGTTTCAAAGATTCAATCCATTACTGTACTAAGGAATCCAGTTCTTGTATATCTGTGATCTTCAGAACTTTATCACCATCATTTTTCCGAAGAAAAATATTTCCATTTTTGACCCACACGTATTTCCAATGCTTGGTTTTAGCTAATTCTTTAAGCTTCCATAATAATACCTTATTAGTGTGCGTTAAATGTTCGTTTATGAACACATGTTTATAACTTTCGTTACTACTAGCTAGTTTTTTCAAATGTTTTCTACCAGCTAGAAAATTGACAGTGGCTTCCATATTTTTCATTTTAACAACGACCGACCCCTTTTGAAATGACTTGGTATGAAGCATAATTATTTGAGAACGGTCAAAGTCCTTGATATTTAAATTTTTTGCTAGTTTATCAATTTCTTTGATGTTTTCTTCATACGTACTAAGTGTTAGTCCTGTTATTTCTATATTGCACGAATTATTATTCTGCTCTAAAATATTAATCTTACATTCTAGATTATCAATTTGCTTTTGTTGAGTCATACACAACGCTACCAAATTACTATTCTTCTCTTCACATTTCTTTTGTGCTAACTCTAGCTGTTGTTGCTTGTGTATAATTTCATCGTACTTTTCGGATAAGAATTTCAAGGATTTTTCCATTTCTTTTATACTTTTCTTTAGCTCAACTAATATTCTTTATAATAATAATAATAATAATAATTTTTCAATTTCAATTTTAATTTCAATTTTATTTGTTTTAAGTGTGAACGAAAACAGTTGAAAATAAACCTTTAACAACGAACACACTAAAAAAAACAAAATAAAATAAGACAGAAAATTTGAAGATGGATACAAGTAATAATAATAATAATAGATATAAAACCAAGTCGCTTCTAGAAAATGTTTGCGCCTTCATTCATTTTCATTTGCCAAATGCCACTCATCCAACATTAGTTTAATATTCATAATGTTGATTATCTCTATGAGTTATTTGATTCAAGGAATTTCATTGATTTGAGTAAGAAGTCATGTCTCTGATCCTTGATGTAAGCTTATAGACCACCAATCGGAGGAGCTAGAATTGAATGATAGACTAATTGTAATGTCTTTTTCTTAACTGAGGAGGAGTGTGGAACTCAAAGTTATATTAGTCGGATGATCGCTTTTTTTTGTGATCATTTTCACTGCCGAAGGAGATAAACCTCTTTTGCATATTTGCGGAGCAAAATGTTAATTATGCATCAGGCAAGCTGCTACACTCTACTTTTCACTCAATTTCCTTTTCTAAAAGTATATGATGAACCTTATTAAGGTACACAACCTGGATTAACTTATTCTCAATTTTTTTCGAAACAAGTCTTTTTAGTTTTCAACTTGTTGGTGCAATAAAAGGAAATTCGGTTCTCATTTATTAGACTTTAAAGAAGAATCCATATCTGAAATAAGTGGCAGATGTAACGAACAGAACTGATGCAACGTATTTTTCTTCTACACCTAAACCCCAAAAGTGTTTTTCTTTTTAATATTTTTAAATTATATTTATATCGGTAACTTTCTTACACTTTCTGTTTTTCATTTTCTGCAAAAAAAAAAAAATTGCTTTCAAACTCATAAGAAGCCTGCAAGCGATATTCGAAATTTAACAAATTTGTCTGCCATCTACAACTCTCAATGAATTACTATTAAAATGTAAAATAGAAATAAGATCAGAGTGAATGAAAAGAGTTTAGATCTTCGATAAAATGAAAGTTTTTTCCTAACTTGTTTTATGGCAATATATCTGATCTGATGAAACAGAGCAAACTTTTCATTTCAAATGACTGACTATCCAGTCGATTCGGTTTTACTTGAAGTTCTTAGGTTCAATGACGGCTTATCCGAAAGTGATTCTTCCTTTTTAAGCGCTGAAGTAAAAAAAAAAAAAAATACAGAGTGAAAGAGAGTGAAATGGATTTTCTAGAACAAATCCTTCTTTCCTTTTGAACAGATGGCCAATAAAATACAAATCGTGAATTCGCGAAGCAAGAGATCCCCTTTGCGTCGCTCCAGATTTATGGTCGAAATATAAAGAAAAAAAAAATAGGAAAAGAAGTCGAACAGATTCCAATTTTTAGAAATAAAATTTCTCTGCAAAAACCCGCTACTTCTATTCTCGTGTCTGTGTCTCTCCTTTTCCCCTACCCCCTCCTCCGTTTCCATCTTTTCTTCTTTCGTTTTTTTCCAAACCAAGACAGGTGGCAGTGTTCCCACGGCTCCTTTCCGAAGCGACTTCGCGTTACATATGCTTGTTTAATTAATAGTTTTCCTTCCCTAACCAAGAGAAAGGGAAAAAATCTTAAATGTTCTTTATTTGTTTACAAGACTGCTTATTTTCTTCTCAAACTTTGATTCTAACATACTTTAAAAAACAAAGCGCATTTAGAATTAAAAAAAAAAACGCTCGCACAATGAACTTCATCTAAGAGTAAGAAGCTTACAGAGGATTTAAACATACATTTTAAAAATAGACCAATTTAAAGGAAACCTATAAGACAAAGAAAAATTAAAGAAAATGTTCCTTTCACTTTGAATTTTGAATCTCCACGTCATAAATTGAAAACTTATCTTAAACTATTAAACTTCTATAGTCTCGTCTTTTAAACTTATTTTGCACTCTTATCCCTATTGCACAAGTAAAAGTTGTATTTTCAAACTTAATTTTCTTAATACATCTTATCAGAGCGATAAATCGGATGATTTCTTCTAGAAAATGTCGTTCTTTATTGGACTTTTAAATATATCTTTAGCATTTCCATGTACAAATTGCCGTTTGAGCCCAGAACTGAAAACGTATAACGTGGGTGATGTCATCGACAGTGCTAAGACCATCAAGATTTATTGAAGCCATAATCTAATGTAATCAATTAAATTTCCGAAATGGGCTACACGTTATCGACCGTGAACCATAAATAAGCCGTTCAAATACGACCATTAATCACAAAAGATTATAATTACGCTCGACGCTCGTTATTAATTTCACTGTTGAGAAGTCGCTTAAGCGCTTTTCAATCGAGACCACGACTTTAACTTTGAACGAAAGTTTTAATGCTCAGGGCACTCTCTTCGTTACAAATACAAACACACACGCACACCCTAATCTCCTTTAATCATGTCGTGATTTTATAATACTTAAATAACTCTTTCATAATTCAGTATGAGAAAGCAAACGAAATTATGCGGCTTAGGCTAATCGCCTTTTATCATACAAACTTCTAAAAAAAGTTCATTTAATACTTGAAGAAAGGATGCTATTTTAAGCGATATACGTTCATAAAAGTATTGAAAAGACAGAGGAAATTATAAATTCGCTTTTCTTAAATCTACATTGCCTGATAGAAGTAGTTCATAAGAAGACTTTATTGCTGACAGTTAAAATGTAAATATTAGTTGTTCTACAGAAAGCCGTGTACATTATTTTATATATTTAAAATAAGGTAAGTATAGCAACAACACCGAAAACATTACGCTAGAATCTTCCTAAGAGGGTAGGCAGCATTTAGAAAGAAGTTAGACTTAAGGTTATCCAAACATCCCTACAAGTAATATACTTTTTTTAACCGACTTCAAAAAAAAGGAGGTTATCAATTCGATGCGTATGTATGTAATATTGTTGGAATTGCACAATATTCATATGTGTTAGTCTATGTGGGCTTCTAAACAAGTATGCCAAATTTTATTTGTATGTATGTATGTCCACGTATTTCTCAGAAATTAGAAATCGAATTGCAATAATTCTTTTTTAATCGGATTAAGTATCTTTCAACTTAGGGATAAATCCAAGTTTCATCAAAACCGGTTCAGTAGTTTTCAAGATATGGACTGATATAGCTAGGCGATAGTGAAAGTTTCATTAAAGTCGGTTTTTTTATACTCTGTTTATTGCCTAAAAGAAACCAGTCATCGTATTCTTCTTACAGGCAGACTGTCTATTCAAACTGTCGAAATTATACACTTCTAGGTTGTTTCCCATTGATGAAGGAGACAGAACTCCAAAAAATACATACGAGTTTTTATTTTATAAAATTCATCTACGTGGTTTCTCTTTATCCGTTCTTGTTATCCTAGTGTCCACAATTTCGACTGTTTACATTTTCTACTTGTTCCCCACAGTTTCTTTGGCCTTCCTCTCCCCCATTTTTCATTCAAACGAACAGCATACAATTCAAGAGCCAGACATTTATCACGCATGTTGGAGCCTTCTTAACATAGCCTTCTTGTTAGAACTTTCAAGATTCTTAACGGCGATTATACATGCACAGTTTCTTGAAGGCTACGATTATTGGGAATGCCTGATCAAATATTGGCGCTTATTGGCGTTTATTCATTATCTTGAAAAAAATTATATCAGTAATCAGGAATATTTTCAAGAAGCAATTCGAGGTTTTCTACAAAGATCAGCAATAAGAACAGTCTTATTTGCCGACTATATGTCCGCTCTTGCTTCTTTATCATTGAAATTAACATCAGAACTTATATAGATATCTTTGCGAGGAACCAAAAACCAACCACACAAAAACGCAACGATTGGGCACCAATTTTGAGAGTAATTTAAATTTTAATGCTCACATCGACTATATTATTCCCCAACTCATTAGCTAAAATTCTGCTAAGAAAATTGGTGCCAGTTTCTAGAAGGCCGTGCCTTAACTGAAAACGGAGATGGCCGTTGTCAATAAGTTATCGACAAATTGAACTATGTTTACTTATATGGATGTCGGTTTCTTTTAACAATAAAGAAAGAAGAATCAAAAGTGATACGGAAACAATGTTTATTGCCTAACGCGTTTCGATGTTACATCATCTTCGGAGGCTACAATATTACAAAGTTCAACTGGGAGACAGTGTCCCTTTTTATAATAACAGGCATGGCGGACCTAATGTGGAGCTCTTCTGGTTTTCCAATCCTATGATATAATCTATCAGGCTGTCCCTCTCGAAGGATGTTTGAGGGGGTTTTGTCCAAACGCAGTTGTCTTCTAATCTCAATCTCCTCATGGAACAATATTTTGTCCCTGTCTCTTCCCATTCACAATATGTCCATGCAAATGTTAATGTCGACCATTCGGTGTTTTGACGCGATAAGATGGTCGGCAAAGGCCGACTTGCCATCTCGGTTGACTCACGCATGGATATCTTGTGGATGGGAAGAGACAGGGAGAAAATATTGTTCCATGAGGAGATTGAGATTAACGTTGTTTCCATATCACTTTGGATTCTTCTTTCTTTACTTGTTATTACACGTGTTACTAGTCAGATTTCTTAATGTGCTTTGGAGCGGGGTTGAAGTATGCCTACAATAATACTATCAGAGTAGTGCTCTCCTTAACAAACTACCAATTTATTACTCAGAAACAACATGCTCTTATCAGAGTAGTGCTCTCCTTAAGGACATGGAACAACATGGCATTTGATATACTCTAGGCAGTTATGTTTTGTAACGTCTCAAAACGTCGCAATCAGTTTTGTCACTCAAAAGATCTGTAGATTTTTGTCTCTCAGATGTGTAACATGTAGCAACATTTGTCACGATACAAACGTGTTATTCTGTAGGAATGCATTGGTTAAAATAAAAAGGTAAATTAAAACTTACAGATTACACTAAAGAGTCTTACATAATGACCATCTACCACACTTTATTAAAAATATGTATTAGTTCAGTGAGGCTCCTATCAGACAATCGGAATCGCCCAAAAACAAGACGAGCTCATTTAGTCTAAAAAGGAGCACATTAACTGTTGTTAATTAGGATAATTTTCCTTAAGGATAATTTTCCTTAAGGACGGCGTTATAGGGGCCGCAAATTTTGCCTCGCAAGGGTTCTTTAACGTGCAGCCGGCAAACGACTACACGGGACTAACGGCTTTACTTCCCTTCCGAAGGAAGTGCGTGATCTCAGGATTTACCCCCTGAAAAAATCCTCGTTATCCTCGGTCGGGGTCGAACCCGCGTTCTCGGGCATCAGAGGCGATCACGCAGCCACTGAGCCACCGAGGCCGATTATTAACGTTTTCACATAACAACGTATGTCATGTAATATGCCATTCGATCAGTTATGATGAGAAAAGAAAGAAGATGAGGTCATTTACATTTTCTAAGTACAATTTTTGAGAAAATCAATTCTTTGATTAAAGTACGGATAAACGGGATAAAAAATAAAAGCCTTCCGCTGCTCTTCTATATATTTCTCGGGGGATTAATTTCTTGTTTCGATTATTTATTTACCTTCAATTGCTTTATTCAATTAATGAATATAAATTTTTATGTTAGTTTAATCCTTTAAAGATATCATTAAAGACGTTAAAGAACTTGAAATCTGTATTGAGTTTTTTTGTATAAGCAAATTTAGGAAAGGATGTAGATGATATTTTATGAATTGGACTTAAAGAGATTTTCTGAGGTAATATTCGTACAGAATCCTCTGATGTAAGTTCAAAATCGAATTTTTATGCTATAAGAATTAAAAATATAGCTTCTTCTAGGAAATGAAGACACATGTGCCTATTTGACGACATTCATATTTATGCAAAGAAACTTGATCTTATTAATTGCACTTTTTTTTCCTCGGTCGAGTTTAGTTTATGAATCTTCTTTCAGGGAGGTCTCTCTCGCTTCCTTCCTTCCTTGATTTCATTCTGCATAAATCAAGGTGAGGCAGATAAATGGTTAGCTCTAAATTAATCTTTCAATTTGATTGTCGGCGTAGTGGCCAGGTGTTTTGTAATCCAGGTGGGCCCAAGGGGAGGTTATCCATGACACCGTGCTCTATATCGCAGTTGTATTTTTGCTTCGTCGGAGGACACAGGAGAGCGTTGTCGGAGGTGGAGGAGACGAATCGACAGAGCGAAACCAATAAAAGAGATTGTACATGTAATCCCTGGGATATCGAAGCAACAACAAGGGGCCGAGGTGAAAGCCTGTTGATAGAGTTCGCAGGTGGTCTTTCTCGACTGCTTATCAGCATGGGAATGAGATTGCGAAAATGGCCTCCGGCACACGACCACTCAACTCCTCTTCTTCTTGAGCTGTACAAATGAGGGATTCTACACCTGGCCACGAAGAGGTGATGAAATATCCTCATTGACCCGGCGACGAGATGAACGGCTCGACCGCCTTCAACGAAGAGCTCAAGTGCCAAGTAATAGGCGTTAAACTCAACACTTAGAAATTCTAAATTGCCTCATTAATCGTTTGGGATTCCGAAACCGTTTCTAATAGGGTGAGGTGATATCGTTTTTGAAAAACAGAGAAGTTATTAATAAATCATTCGCATTTCAGACGTTCTCGTTCCTCTCCCCCTTTAATGGTTGGGACACCGCTTTACATACTAATGATTCAATAATTTTAGCCTGTAACAATAATTAAGACGTTGAATTTGTGATTCTCGTAATGCTTGGTAGTCGAGAAGAAAAAAACGAATAAACATATGTTGTACATAAATTATTTGATTTTCTTCTTCAAGTCCTAACTTATAATTAAAATAAACGATATAAGAATAGAGAAATTCCTTAAATCAATAATAATCATAATTTGTTTTTTTTAACGCTTTTAACTGTCTCGGTGTTTTTACCGTTTCTACAACTGCCATTTCAAAAAAATAATTATCTTAATGCGTTTAATTACCGCTGATTGCTCGTTTATAGCTGTTGTTTTTAGCGTCTAGTTTATTGACGATGGTCTCAAACGGCATGAAAAGCTAGCTTACTCAATAACGGGATAATAATCGCCCCCCCCCCCTTCCCTGGCTACGCCCATGTTTCATTCACCGGAGCATGTCACATTCCTTTAGTCCACGAATCCAAGGCTTCAGCTTCTTACATCCCAGAAGTCGGAGAAGTAGTCTTTACAGAGGAGGATCATTTCTCCTTAACTTAACCGATTTTGGATGATTGCCACTAACGTGAAGCTCCTTCTCTACCACCGATTATATTCATTGTATTTCTACTGATTAATGGCAATATCCCGGCAGTATAATTTCCATCCTGGCAGACTTCTTTGCAGGACGGCAAGAGGAATTTCGTTCCATACCTCCTTGCACACTTTCCAAAGTCCAGCGATGGTTTTGGGGCGACGCCTTCTGAGATCCCTTTTGAGAAGGCCAAAAGCCACAAAAGTTCATAAGGGAGGCTTGACAGGGATAACAGAGAAGGGTTTGGCACGATTGCCGGTCTCTTCTTCTATTTGTGCCATGAAATTTTGTGTTGAGCGCGCTGTGTGGCTGAATGCCTTATCTTGATGAACGCAAACTTTGTTGCTCTCCTCTCCTTACAACGCCGGGATCTCCTCCGTGTAAAGAGGTTTCGAAATGTTCTCCTGGTAGTTATTTGCATTCACCTTAGCGTTTTTCTCCACGAAGTTGCAACCGTCCTTTTGAGCAGTACTCCGCCACCACCATAAAGCCTATCAGGAAAACTTTCACATTTGCGCACCCAATCAGCCTGGCCTTTCGCATCTGCTGGACGGTAGGCAATCGCACGAACCTTACCAGAATCTGTGAGGTAAACCCATGCTTCATCCAACGTGACTACAAGCTGTCATTTCTCACCCGTAAGGTAGCCTTCGCAGAGTTTGCGAGCGTTGGTTTTGCGTTCACGGATGTGACGTTCATTAAGAGCATGAACCCTGGCTTTATGGAGCCTGCGCAGGCCTAAGTTGCGTTTAATTAGGTGGTTTACCTTTGACGCAAATGTTTCTGCGTTCTGAGCCATGGTCTTCTGTTTCGGAGTGTTTTCCTGTTCTACCATCTTCCTGATCTTTTTGACTGTGTGAGGTGAACGGCTGGGGTGGGGTCTCTTCAGAGGTAGCTTTTCATGGATGAACTTATCGGGAATGCCCGAATTACTATGCCAGCCAGAATGGAGTTAACAGCAGCCTTCGACAACGAAATTCCTTCCGTCTTGCACTGTTGTACGATGCGTACGGCACTAATTCCTGCCTTGGAAAGCGCTCGTACATACCCTTTCCAAAATTCATTAATTTTTCTAGTCATGCCCTGAATTTTCTGCGCTCGTTTCCTAAACAAATATATATGCGCATTTTATTGCCGGGGAGGGGTGTTCAAAATCGGCTAGTTAGGAGAAATGATTTTCCATAGATGTGATGAAGATACAAGCTTACCCTCTTTTGTTTTAAATTTATTTGCGTATTATCACTAGCGATAGTGAAAAACAATGATATATTCATACGATTTTAAAAATCTATAAGGGTCGTACAAATGAAAACGAAAATTATTTTTTTTATCCAAAGTGTATTACAAGGAATTTAGAAATACTCTCCAAATGCGTTAAGGCATTTATGCCACTGTGTAACAAGGCGTGTAATTCCTTTATGGAAGAAGTCTTTCGGTTGCGTGTAGAACCATTCCAAAACCTCTTCCTTCACTTCATCGTCCGACTGAAACCTGCGCCCTTTCAGATGTTTCTTGAGATCCCCAAACACGTGAAAGTCACATGGGGATCAGTCAGAGCTGTAAGGTGGATGCTGCATTGCTTCCCAGTTGAACTTTTTGATGAGGTCTACCGTTGCTTTCGAGGTGTGAGGACGCGCGTTGTCGTGGATAAGAAGCACTCCTTCTGTAAGAAGTCCAGGACGCTTGCATTTGATAGCCGCGCGCAGTGCCTTCAATGTTTCCCCATATCATGCTGCGTTAACTGTGATGCCTTTTTCAAGAAAATCCAGTAAAATCGGGCCTTTGCGATCAAAAAACACGGTCAACATCACCGTCCCTCTGCTTCACATGTCAAAAAACGAATTACTGCTCTCTGCTCCTGTTTCATTGACTCCATTTTGTTGTTTGGGCGAAGCGATCACTCGCAGAGCTTTGAAGCGCGAGCTATCGTTCTTTCTCACGTGACGCAACACTTGCAACCTATTGTTCAATTTGCAGGTGGGGTTTCGCAATTGTTGAAAACAAAAATTTATGATCCTACACGTCGTCTTTTTTTCCCCAACACAAATTTTCGTTTTCATTTGTACGACCCTTATATATGTGAGCTCTGATGACTCCTGATACCGTTTAATGGAGACTGTCACTCTTCACTATCGCACAACACAATGACAGGGGAGTGTAAGAAACGGAGGGCGCGACTTTGCGTCAGATGCTAGTTGTTATCCCGACGATGCCAGGAATTTTTCCTCTTTTTTCCAGTGTCCCATGTTCCTTTGATGCAAATTTCTTAATTATATGTTCATAACTTGTTGAAATATTCGCTTTTTTTCTTGGGTCTAATGCCGAAAGAATTTAATTTTCGTGAAACATGAGCAAGCTCAGCTGTCTTCATCACATGAGCAAGCTCAGCTGCCTTATTAAAGGCACCTCTAAAGTCAGCTCTTTCAAGATCAGTGAGTGTTACAACTGAATGATAATCTCGGTCTACTTTGCCTTAAGAATTTTTTAAATATGTATAAATGTTTTTGGCAGTATTAGACGAAATTTGTCATTCTTTCCTTACGTCTTATCTTTATATCGTGCGATAAGGTTTCTTAAGCGTAAGGTTTTCCATATACATTTTTTCATTCTCTATCTACTTTGTATAATTTATTAACTGCTAATAAGATATATACTCTTAATCAAACTTTATTTATTGAAGAGTTACTACTATATTTACCTTTGCATCTAAAATCAAGAAGAAAAAGAAGATTAATTACAAGCATTTTAAAGCGCTAGGAGCATTAACTTGATTGAAAATGCTTTGTATATAAAATTAAAAATATGCAACAGAATGAATTTTATACAGAGTAATAAATAATTAAGTTGTAACATGAGAGATCTAAAAGTTTAAGTTGGGTATATTCGCTGGTTTTTCTCATTATTCGAAATTGGAGCCTTGGGAAGAGCAGCGAGTGATCTCGTTTCTTTCTTAACTACTTTCCCTGATAATAAGCACACCTTCCTGCAAGACTCGTTGCAGGCATATTGCCGATGTTTCTAGGAGGATAGTCGAGTGGCTAGATTTTGCCTTCTTTCCCCCCCCCCCCCCTTTAATACTTGAAATCTGCAACTTGTTTCCTTGTTTCATCTCTAGAGACTATCTGGAATAAGTTACAGAATTTCCGAGATTTTTTCCCCTCGCACAGCACTAATGCCCATTGAACATGACAGTTTGTTTCCATCGTAAAAAAATTACGAAATAATTTCCTCTGATATAATTGCACTTAAATGTCGCTTAACAACAACGGATGGACAATAAAATACGTAATTTTTATTTACAATTAAAAAAAATCTACTTTCTACCTTCTATTCTTTAAAGAGAGTCCACGCTATTTTTATTATGTCGGTTTGCTGTATTATTACAACAATTGGATTATGACAACCAGCGCCGGATCCAGTCAGTGTCGTGCATTTTGTTTGCATAGAGTAAATATGTAGATATTTTTTTGAATTGGCATATTTTATCTCAGAATTGTGAGATTTAATAAAACTTGAAGTTGAAAATTTCTTTCAAAAAGCGCGGGGTCATATCCAGATCTAGCAGATCT
This sequence comes from Rhysida immarginata, assembly GCA_023313115.1. Taxonomy (NCBI): domain Eukaryota; kingdom Metazoa; phylum Arthropoda; class Chilopoda; order Scolopendromorpha; family Scolopendridae; genus Rhysida; species Rhysida immarginata. Next base: position 3,444,171 of record JAHWFO010022496.1, read on the forward strand.
TAGAAGAGCAAATAAAATCTCCCTTCTTATTTAATGAGCTTGCGCTTTTAGAAGAGAATATAACCTCATGTAGTTGGTGGTCTAATGTTTTGAAACATAGTGTAGTGATGATGTTTTGAAACAGGATAATGATTGAATGCGCCAGAGGTCATTCAGCACAACCTCAATTCAGGTAATTCAGGTCGTCAAGTGGTTTGCGGGGAATCTGCATTACCTTATAGACCAGAAAAGGCTGATGTCTTTGTGTAGAGGTCCAATGAGGACACAAAATGTGATAGACATGCCCCGGCCAGATCGTCCTATTGTAAATGAAGAAAAAGTGCATGCTGCTTTTGCTTCAATAGAGACAGGTCAATGCTATACGATTCGTGATACAGGATTAGCGTTTACGACTGTGCCCAAGATTCTTTAGGCAGTAGACCCTTCATTGGAACTAGCAACAGAGCAGGCGCTACCAACGGCATTCTATGCAAAGTGAAGTTTGAAATGCATACAATCCTTGCCAATGAATGGTTTCATCTAGAACGAGTCAGCTATAATTCATTATAAGCAAACAGTCATGTAAATAAGGAACGCATTGATCTAATTTTCAAATGGTTAATTCTTATCCAAGGTTCGCGAACATTCAGGAAAATCACTCTACACCAAATAAACAAATCTTGGGAATTAATGAGATCCTTTAGGAGATCATTCACCGACATAGGAAAACAAAAGTAAGAATCAAATGTCCATAAGGTTAGCGAAATGATCGGCAAGGCAACATCTACAACAATTCAAGGGCAATGGTTGATATGTAGATCGTATATACAGATTCAAATGAGACTTATTTTTTGTACGTAGTCACTGTCCTTTGCAATGCACTTTTCTCATCTTTTTGACAAGTTTTTAATTGATGTCGAACACTTCCTTTATATCATGTACAGAGGGTAGATTATCGCAGAACGACTGCTACGAGATGACAGTAGCAGCCGGGACCGACGGCTTAATGTGCCCTCCGAAGCACGGGGGGTTCATGATGGAAGAGCTGCTGGCGGACGAACAAACCAGTGGCTATCACCAGATGCTGGACAACCAGCACTGGTCACTCAGCAAATGGGTCAGACTAAAGTCCCCCAACAGCTGGGCCCCAAATAGCCGTCTCACCCAGCAGTGGTCCTCAAGCCACGGGCTGTCACCCAGCCAACAGCTGGCCGCGCCTGAAGTTGCTTAACTCCATCGATCAGCGAGCCAACCGACGAGACAACCAGGCCACGGCCACCCCCGAACACTTCCCTGATCTCGTCCGCATCGTGAAATCATCGTCTCTGCTAGCTTATGCTTGGATGGAGCAGGTCTGAATTGTCAGGGGACGATTTAGGAAGCTCATATTTCAGATTTGAAATATTTCAATGACACGTTGCAGCAGTAGCGTGTGATCATGAACACTTTTTGGAGAATACTTTTGGACAGAAATCCGTGACGATGACTGCTGCGAATTTCAGGTTTCAAATTCTCTTCCATAAAAATGTTACTACAGAAACGTTGCTTCTAGCACTATGGTCGCATCGCTCTTAAAACCTATCTTAGAACACATCTTGCCATATGTTGCACACTGTTAGAACTTTTCTTATGCATACCTCAATAAGCCGTAGTAGTTTCATAAGACTCCACTAAATTTTGCCAGGCAATATTTTAATGAAATATAAGAAGGAACTGTGGCATGGAATTTTCTAAACACTTGAATTGACAGCTATATTCTTAGACCAAAGGGAATGCATTAAGTGCATTACAGAATACCTTCAGTGAAATAAATACCGGGAATTGTTCAATAAATTACAAAATATTGGTTTAATCATCCAAATTTTTTTTGTCGCCTTTCAAAAATAGGCCCCATTTGATGCGATACACTGAGGCCAACGAATAAGCTACTCGTCGAAACATTTGTAGTTATTTCCGGTATGGCCTCCAGCCTTTTTCCGGAAGGAACTCAAATCATCTTTCCCGAAGTGGCAATTTGAGTTTGGGGAATGGAAAATAAGTCACATGGTGAATACTGTGCTCACATTTGTTGAGTTTTTGTGTCCAAAATTCGCGTACAAAGATCAATGCGTGGGGCGGCTTATTATCGTGGTGCATAGGGACGAATTTAGGCATGGTCTTTATTGTCTGGAGCCCAAATTCCCCCTTCAATCACAGGGCCTCTTTCGCGGTCAAAAAAAAATATAAAAATAAAAACAATTTAAATTAAAAAGCAAGTTAGCCTAGGGTCCTCAAAGTTGACGGTCCGGCCCTGGTAACCAAAATGCAAGTTTGTGGGTTTTATTCAAGCTATTCCGGACTTCATTGTGCCAGCCACTCCATAACTACCAAAAACAAACTAATGAGTGTTCTTTCATCGTATTTAATGCCACACACTGCTAACGTTGAACGGTTGCAGTTTTGCTGTTTGGCTCCAAACAATCATGCTCATCTGCTGCACAGTATGATTACAATTTTCTAAAATCTAAAAGAACTAGAATTCCACTAGTCATGTGAGAGGTAAAGAAATGAAAGTGAAGCATTAGTGTTTTTCAAAACTTATATTCTGCAACAATATACTTTTCATCTGCATATAAAAAATCAACACTAAACATTTTTCAGTTTATTTATTTAATTCACAAAAATGATGAGTATTATCTTACCACAACAATCTCTGGTCTGCTTTGGACAGACCAACATCACCTAGATAGACCAAGAGAATTATTTGTTTTTCTGTTTATTTATTTAATTAATAACAATGACGGAGTATTGTCTTGCCACAACAATTCCTGGCTTTTGACGGATTGTTGTAACTTTCTTTGTTGGCCTCGGACAGACGGATAAGAGCATTTTAGTATTAGATGTTAGATATTCGTTTATTTAACGCGATTCCCGTTCGAGTGACATGCCAATGTTTCCGTTGAAAATTTTTAATGTCTAATCGTGACCGTTAGTCCGATTTCAATGGCATTTTAATCTTTTAAGCTCAGAAAACATCTATCGAATACCGAAAAAGGAATTTGAAAAACTTAAACCGTTCTCAATCAGTGCTTTTCATCGTTGTTCAAGTGATTATCGACAAAAGTTATTTGGTTAGATTAAGTTGATAATGAGTTACTGGAGTTAAGATATTCTTGAAAAGCTGAATATTGAAAAGAATGCTTGCTATATTCTCTCGTTTCTTATCATTTCCGATGGAATGACATTGGATAAGAATAAAAAGAAGAGATTGGGTACGCTATAAAAGATGGCAATTGGATTAAAGCAGAAAAATAGCAATTGGATAACAGATAACAGACTAATAAAGAATAAAAAAAGTAAAAAAAATAAAAAGTAATGATTATCAAATGCCAAATGGTCAATCTCCATTCAAATGGTCAGTGACCGTTAATTTCGATTATACATACGATTTATAATCATTCTCTATCAAATTCTATAGTGAAACAGAATTTGATAAAGTTAAACCATTCTCGAGAAATCGTGGAACTTTCAGACATACAGGCATTTACATTGACATATGCGAACAGAGCGAACAGACGCACTAGGCGTTAACGGGATAATTAAAAAACAACTCAAGTTAGTTTTCAGTAAAATTCTATATTTTATTCTCTCTGACAACTGAGATTCAAAGGTTTGATGACTTTCTTATCCACACTGCCTTCTTATAGAGTCTAAACAATTTTAATCATTTTTCCGGTCAAACAGACAGAAACACGGACATTTGTAAATATGTAAATAAATTATACGGGATGATTCAGAACTTATGTTACAGAAGCATATGGTAGATAGAGGGTACTAAAACAAACATTTTTTATTAAGCAGTGTGTGACCTATTTCGCAGCAGTACGGCCTACACGTGTTTCAGTGTTTTGACGGTTTGCCATTGTGTACTGTTTTTAGGTTCATTGAAAGCTAATAACTACTTCTTGTGGGGACATCTGAAGACCCTATTGTTTGCCATACCTCTAGATCATATCCATGTTCTTCTTCAACGGATTGAACCTGGCATATAAATAAACAGAAGAAAAAATTTAAAAATTAAAAAAGAAGAAAGACTATACAAGGTTTTTCTAAATTATCTCCCGTATTCTACATGTTTATTACTCAAAAACTATTACAGATTTTAACGGTGATTTTTTATTCACAAAGAATAACTCAAAAAGTTTCTTAGTATGCCTTAATAAATTTCAATGTGCCCCCCATTTATGGCGTGAAGGACGTCAAAGCGAAACTCGATTTCCTCCCATGTTCGGGTTAGCATTTTGGTGCGGTTTAATGCATGATCGAGTAATCGGACCTTTCTTTTTCGCTGAAGACACCATTACCGCTGCAACCTATCTAGATATGCTGGAGAACTACTTGATTCCACAGATGGAAGAACTGCAGCCCAACATGGTCTACCAACAAGATGGAGCACCTCCTCACTGGGACTTGCAAGTTAGGCAATGCCTTGATACGAACTTTCCAGGACGATGGATTGGAAGGGATGGGCCAATCCTTTGGCCCCCTCGCTCACCCGATGCGAACCCTCTGGATTTTTTCTTCTGGGGATATGTGAAAGACAGAGTGTACAAGACCAACGTTGATGACATTGAAACTCTCAAAATCAGAATAATTGAAACAATCGCTGCAATCACCCCCGAAATGCTAGCCCGAACATGGGAGGAAATCGAGTTTCGCTTTGACGTCCTTCACGCCATAAATGGGAGGGAGAAACGCCCTGTATATCTCGTCAAGAGAAGGCTGTCATCAAAATAATCGGTCAAACAAGGACAGAATCAATGATATGGATAAAAGAACCGCATTAAGTCATACCAGCAAGCGAAATCGTTTGCTCTGTTGGTTCTGATAGAAATCCGTATTCTACGTGCCTGTTAAAAAACCTATTGAGTTATTCCTATAAGATGTTAATAAAATCTTTGTCGGTAGAAGATAAATGAATACTTGAATTGGAAAGGTTATCAGATCGCAGTTATAAATTAGAATCGCCAGATGTCGCTAGAAGCGCTGTCTCATATCACCACTTCTGCGAGAATTTTTGCTTTTATCCTTTTTAGCTAATTTTAATAATAAGCAATGATTTTCGGATGGTCTCAAATTGTTAATGAATCTACTCCATTAATCGACTCCGATAAATAACGGTTATATTTCTTATTGGAAAATTTTTATAGCAATCAATTTCAGAGGAATCCAAGTAGAATGCTGTGCCTTCCCGAAAGGAGGTGGGCTGTAAAAGATGATTGAAGTATAATACTTTCTTGAAGTATAATAATATCCAAAAGCGGGAAATTGGGAATTCTGTTATTTCTAGGTAGAAATGAATTATCTTGAATTTTTATAATGCTAGCAAGATATAATGCTGTGAGTAGCTTTATCCTTCTCAGGGGTTTTATAATCCAATGAACAAACACAAAATTAAGTCAACTGAAATGGTCTCTTTGCTGGTGCATAATATTTGTAATCGTATTTGATACTTTACGGAATTAGGCCTCTTTCACACCGTCCGCGCATTTGTCCGGAGGGCAGCACCTGGATGCTATCTTCACTTCTTGGTGGAGGAAGTTTTTTTTCAGGAGAGATGGACAGACAAAAAATGTTGTGTTCGCTTCGTTAATATATCGCTGAAAAAGGTTTCAGGCAAATTTGGGTTCATTTACTAAATTTTAAAAAAAAAAGGATGTAGGAACTTTCAATTCCTCTTTGCCGAATTAAGAGAAGACGAAATAAATTTTTTTAATTATTTCAGTGTTGAAGTGAGGGTAATTCAGTTTTCGCCCAATCTTCTCATATCTTTTCTCGCCCCCCCCGCCACGGTTCCGTGGCGGCCCCCCCCCCCCTCCATACACCTCCCTCGCTACGCCGCTGAATTATTTCCGCATATTGGTTTCAACTATTGATGAGTTGCTGGAACATGCAAAAATAATTCAACGGCTGCAGAAACAAAATACAGGGTTATTCAAAATGGATGATGCAAAAAGAAAACAGGTAACCAGTATAATCAAGATATTTTAAAAAAAGATGTATATTAAATGAAAGGTAAACTCTCCAAGTTTCATTTGGCAACGCCAAAAAACCCGCCAGTTCGAAAACGCTCACTAGAGGCGCGTTTCAACCACCTACCTCGACATGCTATCACAGTGGTTGTTGGGGCCAATGAGGGCCTGATGGTTTGGCCCCCCGTTCACCGCTTGGTTGTCCCCCCCCCCCCCCCTGTGGTTTCTTTCTGTGGGGCTACATGAAGGACAGCGTCTTCGTACCTCATTACCGCATCACTTACAGGAGATTTAAAGCGGCAAATTTCCCAAGCGATCGACGCAATTGGTGAAGGGGTGCTGATACGGGTGTGGGAAGAATTTGAATATCGTTTAGATGTCTGTCGTATCACAAAGGTCTCCCATATCGAGAGAAACTTGGAGAGTTTATCTTTCATGTGATACCTGTATTATAGTTTTATATAATATACCGATTATACTGGTCACAGCTACGTTTTCTTTTTGCGTCATTCATTTTGAATAATCCTGTATATTAGCGGGTAAATTTAAAACTGAGTACGATAATGTTCTTACGCGAACCTAGATTTTGAGTTCGCTCAAAGAAAACAAACGTAATTACTTATGGCAAAAAAAAACATAAATGTAATTTTTTTTAAATCATAATTTAAATGCTGTTTCTATTTGCTCCAAATCTTGTATTTCTTGCGCGTTGCCTTTGCGTCTATCTGTCAATTTTGTGTCACCCATGGACGATCTGAGCGGAAAAGCACGATCTCCAGCTTAAGCGCAGGGTGATCCAAAATTCAGGAAAAACTTTAAAACTCAACAATTCGCATACGAATACAGATCAAAAGACACTGTTTGCACAGAAACGATTGAAATGTGTGTCGGATTTTTTTTTTCCAGGAACAAAAATTTAATAGTGTTCGGTTTTTGACCAACAGATGGCTTTTTCAGATTTCAGACATCACAGGTTTTAACAGAGTACTTATAACATAAACAATATACATAAGAACAAGACTGACCTGTCCAATCTGTGGATACTTTGATGCAAAGGAGACGATGGATTCCACTATTTCCACAATATGTTATGATGAATAAATTCTTTATGGAAATAGTGGAATCCATCGTCTCCTTTGCATCACAGGATTTATTCAGACGATATAAAAAGAGTAGCATGGTAAAACGGAACAACCATCACTATCTGCTTCCTAAATAGCGTTTGCAGTGAGTACTGCTCTTTTTATACCGTCTGAAAATCTGCATAAACTGATGTCTGTTAAAGGAAAGTATGGACAATAGCATGCAGCAGCCATTTTGATGCCCCGTACATTCAAGGGTTGTTCAAGAATTTTTGCCTCCTGTCCGTAACTTTATTTGTTCACCGATTTAAAAAAAAAAATTGTACCTGATACTCACATTTGTCCTCTTTGTAATCCACTATTCACTTTTCGACATAGTCCCCATCCCTTTCCACGCATTGAGCCAACGCGTGACAAGTCGGGTGAACCCGTCGGAGAGGAATTCGGGGTTGTTGTCGACACCAGTATTGAATGACAGTTTTGGACTCTTTTCTGCTTCACGATAACGTCCACCCGCACACGATCGCCACACATCAGAGGCATTGCAGCGCCTATAGTTCAAAGATGAAAGACTGCAGTTCAAAGATGAAAGACTTTGTACCTTGCGACTTTCACCACTTCCCAAAGAAGAAAGAACACCTTAAGGGACTTGAGTTGCGTTCTGACGACGAGGTGAAAGATGCCATTCAATCCTCTTGTCGACAATAACCCTGGAATTCCTCTCCGACGGGTTCACCTGACTAGTCACGCGTTGGCGTGGAAAGGGATGGGGACTATGTCGAAAAGCGAATAGTGCATTAAATAGAGGACAAATTTAAGTATCAGATACAAAAAGAATTTTGAAAATCGGTTAAAAAATAAAGTTACGGACCAGGAGGCAAAAATTCTTGAACAACGCTCGCACTATCACAAGTGCTCATCCGAGGCCATGGCTCATCACATTTGTCACATTATTTTCAATAGTGATATTATTCAATTTAATTTTAAATAAATAAGGATGATATGGGGTCAAATAATGAAAAGAAACTGGTTATCATTTGGAATTTATGTTAAAATATTCTTATTTTCTTGTTTTTGTGGGACGTTATTAGTTATTGAAGGATACGTAATAATTATGATAATTACAAAAAATAAGGTGAATAATAAATATATTAATAATCTAGATACAAGTGCTATTTGAGACATATACTTTAATTTGACAATATTAAATTATTAAATAATGATAATTATTAACTGGAGATGCTCTCCAAGCATAGGTAATGGAAAAATGCTCTCCAAGCATAGGTAATTGAAAAATGGAAGGAAAAATTCTGCGACCTGGATTCGAACCAGGAACCTCGACTATCATGGCCGACGCCTCTACCAGTTGGATCGGCCTCGGTGGCTCAGGGGTAGAGTGATCGTCTCTGATGCCCGAGGACGCGGGTTCGATCCCGGCCGAGGACGACGAGGATTTTTTCAGGGGGGAAATCCTGAGATCACGCACTTCCTTCGGAAGGGAAGTAAAGCCGTTGGTCCCGTGTAGTCGTTTGCCGGCTGCACGTTAAAGAACGCTTGCGAGGCAAAATTTACCGCCCCTATAACGCCGTCCTGAAATGACCATGGCAGTTGAAAAGGAAGTTAATACCAAACAAACCAAACCATACTTTCCTATTGACCATTACGTTGATCAGTTCCTTAAAGTCGAGTTGCTAATTATCAATTCGATACTGTAAAAAAAGAGGCAGTTTACCAGTTTATTTCCTTCGTTTTAATGTGACAATTCTCTCGATGTGAGGTAGAATTGTATTTTCTTTTTCCCGATAGGACACGATTGCTTATTAAGCATTTAGAATCCGATCCATGAACAATGAAAAAAAAAAAAACAGGTTCTCCCACTCCGGTTTAAATACTGGTTCAGTGATTTTATGCTTTTTCGAAATGTGCGCCAGGTTATGCGAGACGAAAACCAAGCAAGTATCAGTAACAAAAGAAATAATGCCTCATTTAACGGAATCGCCCCCTAAAGTCTGGCAACAGTGCATAGGAAAAACTATATCCACTCCCCTCCTGAGTTTTGGACTATCTCCTCGGCTTTACCCGTGAGCTTTACCCGCGAGCTTTTTATGTTAAACGCGGGCGACGTGCACGATTTTGACGGCCCTGCATTAATGCTATAAACAGTGCATTAATTATAAAGGCACTCTAATGTTGTCGAAAACGCCATCTGTTGGTCAAAAACCGAACACTTCTGGCATTAATTTTTTCCTGGAAAAAAATCCGACTTCATTTCAATCGTTTCTGTGCAAATAAGAGTCTTTTTATGGAAATTATTGAGTTTTAAAGTTTTTCTGACTTTTGAATCACCCTGTATTATATGAAATGACTGAACATGTAGCAAAGAGTTTGGTTGTTTGCTGTTTATGTACAAATTGGATTTCTATGCGTTCATAGTTTTGATGCATGTCGACTTCTAGGCCAATTACGCCCTTCTCGTGATTATTATTTTCTTATACGTGCATGGCAAACACAGCGGAATTTGAGCTCACGACTCGATGGAAAGCAAGCTCTCTCAGTTAGCCAACATTAGATCATTCATATCATTATTTCAGCATTAGATTCAAACTGTGTTCATATTTATTTATATATGCATGAATTTTGACTTTATTACTACTTGATGTATGTTTATATTTGTAGGTGGATGTCATACATCAATTAGTAATAAAGTCAAAATTCATGCATATATAAATAAATACGAATACAGTAATTTACTCTGCTGTGTCAAATTTCGGCCAACCGTCTTTCGTTCATATGTCGTTGTTTACCTCTGAATCTCCTTTACCCTGTCAAAACATACACTGAACGACCAATTTATTAGAAATACCCCGCTAATAGCGTGTTGCGCCTCCTTTAGCGGCGAGAACTGCCTGAATGTGCTGGCATGGACTCAACAAGGTGTTGAAACCGTTGCGGAGGAATAGCAGCCCAGGCTGACATCACAGCGTCCCGTAATTGGTGCAGGTTGGACGATAGTGAGGGAAGGCGTCGGGTGGTTCTCTCCACTTCATCCCATAAATGCTCGATCGGTTTGAGATCGGGCGACCGAGCTGGCCACTGAAGCTGATTGACATGTTGACATGTAAATATTCATTTGTATTTGTATTTTATGATTTAATCTCTTGAGCATGTAATTTTTTAATGTGCTTGAATCTATGTTCATTGTTTCCGATTCAAATTTTTATTCTGTAAAGTTTATTCTAAATTATTTATCAATTACAAAAATGATTTGCGTCACGTTCCTCGAACCAGTCCAAGACCATTCGAGCACGGTAACAGGGAGCATTGTCCTGCTAAACTGTTCGAGACCACCAGGGAAAACAGTCATCATGAACGGGTGCATCTGATCGGCAACAATGTTCAGGTAGTGTGTCGCATCCAGGAATATGTCTACGGGTATCAGAGGACCCAGTGTGTCCCAAGAGAAGACACCCCAGACCAACACTCCTCCTCCACCTGCCTGTACGGTTGTCTGCTGACAGGATGGGTCCATGGCCTCGTGCTGTCTACGCCAGATGCGTAGTCTGCCGTCCGCATGATGAAGTAGGAACCGCGAGTCGTCGGACCAGGCGACCTTCTTCCACTCATCCAGTGTCCAGTGGCGATGCCTGTGTGCCCATAGCAGGCGCGCTTTACTATTTTGCGGTAATAGCGACGATATCCGTACTGGCCGCCTGTTATTAAACCCAGCTCGGTGCAAGTTGCGCCGCACCGTGTGCTCCGAAATGGGTTGGGATGCTCCCTCATTGAACTGCGCTGCAACTTGTTGGGCTGTTCCCGTCCTGTTGCTGTGAATGATTCGTGCCAATCGCCGTTGGCCTCGTTCATCCACGGCCCTGTTTCGTCCGGAGTTCTGTTGTTGGAGGTTGTTTTTTGGCATAACTGCCATTCACGGAATACCCTTAACACCGTTGCACGGGAAAACCCAAGGAGGTTTGCGGTTGCGAAATGCTCAACTGCGCCCGTCGAGCCGCAACGATCATGCCTTGTTCAAAGTCGGTCAAATCCTTGGATTTACGCATATTCAATCCACTTCTGCTGCTGACTGCAACTTGTGATCCAATGCATCCCTTTTATACATTGCTTCGGTCTGTTCCATTGTTTAGGTGTCACTGGGAGGCCGATGCATTTTCCGTAAGAGGTTTCTCTAATATATTGGTCGTTCAGTGTATTTGTCTCCTTTACAGAGCTCGCCTCCTAGCCGTTAACTACTAGGATGAAAAATCAAAGTTATTAATAAATCTTATTATTATTATTATTATTATTATTATTATTATTATTATTATTGGATAACAAAGAATATCTTCAGTTTTTTTGTGATCCATTAATACAGGCATATAATATAATTTAAATGGTGAATAATGCAAATGTGCAACTCATAGTGTAGCATAAGCATTTTTCTAAATTTTTTTACTTTCTCGATAGGATTATTTAGTCTATAAAAATTTTTAGTCAGAAAAGCTACAGATCTTTAACAATTTTATTTATGATTTTCAGATTTATCCTGTAGACCTTTGAGAAATAAAACGGTCTCGATCGAAGGGCCTAATGGTAAGTAGACATTTCTCATTTCTCATCATTTGTATGATCAAATTTCGCGAGAAAAGTTGTTCGTTTCGCATTTAAAAACAAATAACGCGACTCTGCGTAGCAACATTTATGAATCTGTCGTAATTGTTAATTGATGCAAACGAACCTATTTGAAATAATATACGTTAATCGCACAAATGTATTCAATTCGTTTGTCAAAATAACAGTTTGAAATCACATTATTGAAAGACGTTGATAATTTCAAATTTGCAAGTACTCAAACGCTTAAAAAAATCGATACAAATTATCAATCTATTCGAGCATTCGGCTGAACTGTTCATTATGGTAAACGTGAATGGACAAGGCTCGGAAATCAATATGTCACTGACGTATACAACTCCACGTTAAATGACATGTGCAACAGCGCGATAATATGTTCAATCAATTTATTATCCTTTTAGCATCTGACACAGAAAGAGTAAACCATTCAGTTGCAATAGAATGTGTGTGTACACTTTCGTAATAAGACTTGAACTGTAAATTTTATACTATAGTTGGAGCATGTTTTTTGGGGTTGTTTTTTTTTGAGATGTATTCTTGCTATTTTGTTAAATTATCATGTCATGTTTCCAATCCCAGGCCAAATGTGCGTGGAAGTGATAGAAGAGTGCGCCTGTGCTTCAGAATGTTACCGAATGCAGAGATATGAAACCTATTTCGATCATATTTGGAACTCGTCCGCAAACATCACGGACCGCACCATCAAGGTAAATGAAAAAGAAATTCAAAATGAAAATGCGCCATTCTTAATCTTTCGAACTCTTTAAATTAATGAAAATACTTTAATAAATGTTTTTATCTCTTCTTAATATCAAATTTCTGTTTTCTATATTGAGCGCTTTCGTTAGTTCCTTGTTAAGCATTCCACTCTACCTCCTTCCGTAAATATCCATCACGGTTCATCAAAAAAGGGTTTGCCACCACATGAGGTTTTAAATAAATATGATGAAACTTTATTCATTCATACCATCTAGTTCATTGTGAATGCGATGGAAATTTTTTTCAAGTCGCCTTCGACGTTGTGTGTGGCTTCGACGGCAGTTTAGCCTCTGCAAATGACAGAGGATATTACACGATTACAAATTCATCTCGTACATCCGAGTCTGACATACACGTCGTAATTTAGACTTACTCTCAACAAGTATGGAAATTTTTTTCCTGTTTATTTTTGAAACCAGTTCACCGTCAGGAGAAAACAGGAACCTTTTTAAATGTCAAGTGATAACCAATCTAAGGTCATTTAAGTCGATCGAGAAAGATTGGTTTTTGGAATTAAATAAACTCAGCATTAAAAATAAAAACTAATAATTCGAAGATAATTAATTAATTCCTCGCCTTAATTTAGAGTTTCTCGCTCATTGAAAGATAACGCGGGAAATGTTTATTGGTCGAAATGAACATAAAATTGTAACAAAATATCTTTCCGTTTAATTATTATAAAACAGCTAAATTGGTTTTTTTTTCAAAATCCAATCTAACTTTTTATCAAATTACTTGTCTTAGCTTCTTACCAGGCTTTCCAATTCTATATCAAAACATTTGCAGCGTTACAAACTAGGAGTTAATTACTGCAAAGTTTTAATTATTTATTAAATGCATAGTAAGTTTCAATGAATTCTGGGCACATTCCTTATGACGAAAAGACAATCAACGAAACTGAAATTGTCAAATTCGCCAGTAAAAAATGTTTAAACAGCAAACATGAGTTTAAAAAATATTACTCGCTTTGCTTTGAGGATAATACATCCCTCATGTATCTCAATGATCATGTTTTTTGCTCATGCATCTCAATGATCAGTTTTTCATATGGCCATTGATTAAATTCATTAAGAGTCTAAAGGAACGGATTTTATACCATGATCATTCTATTCATGTCTACTTTCATACTATCAGACAAATACACAAGATTAATCACTCATTTTTCCAAGTGTTCTAAGCGTTTGCTGATGCTGAGCCACTGAAGACGCCAAAATCTAAGAAATGATATATTTGAAACAAGCCAAAAACAAGCCAAAAAACAAGCCAAGACACTAAAATAAAGAAAAACAAGAAAGAGACATGCAAAAACCACTAATGCACAAAACGAATTTAATAATGACTCAGATGTACATTACCGTCGGGTGCAAAAAGGTTTAGACCAGGATCGTCCAAATCGTGCACGTCGCCCGCGTGCAACATAAAATGCTCGCGGACAAAGCTCACGGGCAAAGCCGAGGAGATGGCCAAAATTCAGGAGGGGAGTGGGTATAGTTTTTCCTATGCAGTCTTGCCAGACTTTAGGTGGCGATTGCATTAAATGAGGCATTATTTCTTTTGTTACTGATATTTGCTACCGGAGTGGGAGAATCTGTTTTTTTTTTCATTGTTCACAGATCGGATTCTACGTGTTTAATATGCAATCGTGTCCTATCAGGGAAAAAAATACAATTCTACCTGACATCGAGAAGATTGTCACATTAAAACAAAGGAAATAAAATGGTAAACTGCCTCGTTTTTTTTTTACAATGTCGAATTGATAATTAGCAACTCGACTTTAAGGAACTGATCAATGTAATGTACAAAGGGGGGTTAGGAAGATTACCCGCGTGCACGGGCGCTGCCCGCGGACAGAAATCTTGGACAACCGTGGTTTAGACTTAAGTCATACTATATACAGTTGAGCACATAAACAGCACATACAAATAGTATACCTGCTACCCTATTTTCATTCAGAAGGGAGAGGTTCAGTCTAAACTGCCTTGACTCTCAGTAAAAGTACCTGATTTTGCAACTGATCAACATCCGGTAAGCTCATTTCCTACGGAGCAGGTAAAAACGTTTTTGCACCCGACTGTACCTCTGAGCCATTATTAAATTCTTTTTGGATTAGTGGTTTTTGTGTGTCTCTTTCTTGTTTTTCTTAATAAATGGTGTTTATTATATAATAAAATGGAGATCAATCATGAAATCGAAGCGGAAATGATGAATTAAAACAGTATTTGAGAAGAGAAGCATGAAGCTAAACCAACAAAAAATAGTAAAGTTAATATATTCGAAAAGCAACAAAATTAGACTCTAAATTGTCATTTAATCATCCTAATGAAAATTTAAATCGGCATCTTATTTAATGAGAAAATTCAGATTCACGCTATAGAGGAAAGAATTGATGATGACTATTAAAGCCAAGCTAATGCCGATATTGATCTCAACCTCAAAATTTAGAATACAGCTAGAGAATATTCTCCCGAATTGCAGAAACGTTAATTAGGATAATTTGCATTGAACCTACTTCGATCAACTCGACCTACGAGGTGTACTAGAAAAGTAGGCTAATGAGACTGATTTTTTTAAACATTAATTTTATTCTTTTTACAAATCAAGCTTATCCTCCTCAAAGTAGTTCCCTTGGGTAGCAACACACCAATGAGGCGCTTTTTCCATTGTTCATAGCAGTCCTAGAACGCTTCTGCTGAAATGCCTTTCAACTCGTTGATTACGCTCTTTTTGATATTCTTCAAAGTACCAAAATGGTGCCTTTCAAATGCTTTTCAGACGAGGGGACAAAAAGAAGTCTTACGGATTGAAGTCAGGCGAATAGGGATACTGGGTTTCTACGGGAATGTTTTTTTCCAACAAAAAATTTGATGAGATGGCATTGCCGTGTGACATGGGGCGTTTTTGTGGTGCAGCATCTAAGTGGGTGAAATGCCTGGTGCAATGCCTGGTTAACATCTGATGGACGGTAAACCGGTTCAAATTTAACTCGTTACTAATTATTCTCAACATCAATCGCAAGAGGCCTCACTTATTGTCTGACATCGCAAGAGGCCTCAGTTTTGAGGTTGAAGGTTTTCTCACACGAGCTTCTTCTTCCACTTCTTCTCAGCTTTGTGTCTTCTCGGCCCTTTAAAAAGGCCTTATGCCACCTAAACACTTGTGCCCTAAGTCACAGTAGCGGATTCTCCAAGCTTTACACAAAACTTAATAGCATAACATAGCTTAAAATTTTGCCGGTCCATCTTTACAACGCACCTCAGAAACACTACTTCACTTCAGACGCTCTGAAAAATCGCGTAACAACTGCAACTAATTAAAGCTACTACAGAGTCTGCGTCAGAGATAATTCTCACTGCCGTGTTAAGGGGGCGGCAGCAGCGTAGTCGGTTCGAATACGGTGTTATCAGTCAAGGTATGTAAAGAAAGGTAGGCCAGATGGCCTCATTAACATGAGAACCGGAAGTTAGTGGGCGTGGTCGTGCGACGTCACACAGGAGAAAGTTTGCTCGCATTCATTAATATTCCTCGTTAAAACGCCTAATTGTTTCGTGTCTGTGTGCAATAATTACAATAAAAAAACAACAAAACCATGTGGATCTGATGTAAAATATTACTATTTTCCCAAGGATCACCATCTAAGATTTATATTTTTTTTCACAAAAATTATTAAGCAAAGAATTTGTTTTCTACTTTTGAGTGTATTTTTAGAACGTAAAAATTTTTTTTGATATTTATTATATTACTTTCTTTTATTTTTTTACGTTATTTTATTTTAGATATATACGAGGCATGTTTTTTAAGTAAGTACCGTTTTGCGATTCCGCCGCCGCAGCGCTACGGTCGGCGTTCCGCGCATGCGCGCTGGTTAACTACATCTCTTGTCTACGCACTGACGCCATTACAGTCTGATTCTTCATTGTATACGTTGTTTACTGAGTGTTTAAGATGCCTCCGACAATCGTGAGTCCCGCCGATTGTGAAGTACGGGCTGTTATACGATTTCTTAGTGCTAAAGGCGTAAAACCGATCGATATTCATCGTGAGATCTGTGAAGTGTACGGACAAAACATTATGAGTGATGGAATGGTAAGGAAATGGGTGAGAGCATTTAAAGATGGCCGCACAAATGTGCATGATGAAGAACGGAGTGGGCGTCCTTCGGTCGTTAATGAAGATTTGGTGCAGAAAGTGGACGAAAAGGTGAGAGAAAACAGACGCTTTACAATTTCATCATTGTGCGACTGCTTTCCTCAATATTCTCGTAGTGTTTTGTATCGCATTGTGACCGAGAACTTGAATTACCGGAAATTGTGTTCACGTTGGGTTCCAAAAATGTTGACGGATTTGCACAAAACCCAACGTTTAGGCAGTGCATTGACTTTCCTTGAGCGGTACCACAATGAAGGTGAAGATTTTTTAGACCAAATTGTTACTGGTGACGAAACATGGGTGGCCTACGTCACACCAGAATCGAAACAACAATCCATGGAATGGCGACATTCATCATCACCCAAAAAAGTGAAGTTTAAGCAAACAATTTCTGCCCGGAAAATCATGTGCACAGTTTTTTGGGACAGAAAAGGAGTATTGCTAGTGGAGTTTCTGCCTCGTAATGAGACAATCAATGCAGCGTCTTATTGTGAGACATTGAACAATCTGCGTCGTGCAATCCAGAACAAAAGTGGGGGCAAGTTGAGTAAGGGTATCGTTTTGCTGCATGACAATGCCCGTCCACATGTGGCTAATCGGACCAAAGATCTCATCAAATCTTTTAAATGGGAAACTCTAGATCATCCTCCATACAGCCCTGATCTGGCGCCCAGCGACTACCATTTGTTCCTGCACTTGAAGAAACACCTGGATGGTCAGCGTCTTCAAGACGATAACGAAGTCAAAACATTTGTGATACAGTGGTTAACAAGTCAGGCGGCAGAATTTTATGAGGAGGGTATTCAAAAACTGGTGCCACGTTATGACAAGTGCCTCAATATTCACGGAAATTATGTAGAAAAGTAGATTAAGGTACAGGCTTTCATGTAAAAATAAAATTATTGCGATATCTTTGCACGTCTTTTTTTAATTCCAAAACGGTACTTACTTAAAAAACATGCCTCGTATATATATTTTACTTTATTTTATTTTTTTTTTTTGAACAACGTTGGATTTTATTTTTTCTCAGCATATTTTTATTTCTGCTAAAAATCTTGATTTTATCTCTTTCTGTTAATACTTCAGGTTTTTATTTATTTTTAACTTTCCAATTTTTAAATTAAAAAAAGATTTTTTAATAGAATTTCATCATTCGCAAGGCGAGACAATGGTGCATATCCCTCCATTTGACGTTTCAACACGAGCTCAATTGTGATTGGCTAGCTCTCCATTTGGCCTACCTCTCTTTATTTACCTTGGTTATCAGTCTCATTACTTTTTTAATGCACCTCGAATAGGATGAACACTTCATGCCATATGGAATTCGATTCCTTTCGAAAAATTATCGAATATCAAAGGCAACAGGTGACACACTCGAAACCTCATCTCGAGTTATATTAAGAACTAGAAGCGAACCCACCCGATTGTATAATCGGGAAATAGTCCATTGTTAGATTTTTGACACACACACAACCGCTCTCCATACTTTTGTGACAAAGTCCATCGTCGCTGATTTTATATATACAGGGTGTTTCATAATTGGTGTCCCGTCTTTAGGTCCAAATAACGGCTCAAGGGGAACAGATTGGGGGAAAATGAATATTGATTATTTGGTTTTAATGTCCCCTAATTCAGAATAAAAACATTTCGCATCCCTGGGGGTGAAGGGGTAAATTTTGAAAATTTTAATTTTGTAGGGGTTAGACCCCATGTGTTATTTAGAAAGTTGTAGAGCATCATGTAAAATGTGGGTTTAGCAAAAAAATCTCATGCCCTGCCTCCTTTATCGAGTGGGTAAAGTGAAAGGTATGGCTAGCCGATGTGGACAAAAACCATACTTATTAGAAAACAGTAGGGCCTACATTTGGAAAATTAATGAGAATGAATGAGTTGTTACCCTGAAAAGCTTTTCAGGGTAACGACTCATTCTTTTTCAAATGTACTGTTTTCTAATAAGTAATAAAGTTCTAATAAGTTTCTAATGAGTTTTTCTGTTTTTGTCTACATTAGCTAGCCATACCTTTCACTTTACCCACTCGATAAAGGGCAGGGGATGAGATTTTTTCACCGGGTTTTTTGCTAAACCCACATTTTACATGATGCTCTACAACTTTCTAAATAACACATGGGGTCTAACCCCTACCCCTACAAAATTAAAATTTTCAAAATTTACCCCTTCACCCCCAGGGACGCGAAATGTTTTTATTCTGAATTAGGGGACATTAAAACCAAATAATCAATATTCATTTTCCCCCAATCTGTTCCCCTTGAGTCGTTATTTGGACCTAAAGACGGGACACCAATTATGAAACACCCTGTATATGATAAACAGAAGAATGAAGAAGGTTGTATTGTGGATTATACAGGGTGATTTACATCGAATGTAAAATACTTAAAGGGGGTATTATAGAGGTTAAGATAAACACAAAACGTCCTATGAACATGGGTCCGAATTTGAACGATAACTGAGATATGAACAGAAATAAAAATGCCGCCACCAAGATCAACAAGTTAAAAACTCAGGTTCTGTAAAGCCTAGATTAAAGAAATTTGGAGGAATAACAGGGTACATAAGACTGTGTATACCGTTAAAGTTTGATTGAATTCCAACGAGAAGTTTCCGAGTTACACAGTCAAAATTGTAACAAATGCTAGTTAGAACTCACAAGTGAGCACGTGTTATGATGTTGAATGAGTAACTCGGAAACTACTTGTTAGAATTAGATCAAATTTTAACGGTATACACAGTTTTATGTACCCTGTTATTTCTCCAAATTTCATGAATCTAGGCGTTAGAGAACCTGAGTTATTAACTTGTTGATCTTGGTGGCGGCAAACTTCGCAAACTCAGGTTCTGTAAAGCCTAGGATAATGAGTTTTGCTGAAATAATAAGGTACATAAAACTTTTACACTGTTAAAATTTGAAAGTAGTTTCCGAGTTACTCATTCAACATCATAACAAGTGTTCACTTGTGAGTACTAACCAGCACTTGTTACAATTTTGACTGCGTAACTCGGAAACTTCTCGTTGAACTTGGTTTTTACATTTTTATTTCTGTTCATATCTCAGTTATCGTTCAAATTCGGACCCATGTTCATAGGACGTTTTGTGTTTATCTTAACCTCTATAATACCCCCTTTAAGTATTTTACATTCGATGTAAATCACCCTGTATATTCATCAAAGTAAACTGTTCCTTGGGACGCAATAAAGAAATTAAAATTAAAATGCAGCTTCAGGGTGTAAGCACCAGCGAAGCTGACTCCATGAATACTCGCAGAAATTTCATTCAATATATCAAGTTAAAGCAGGTATATTGCCTTGTTGCAGCAGCAATTACACCCAGTTAACAATTTTACTCAAGAAATTCATTCGAGCATTAAAAATAATTTTCCCAAAGTGAAAGCACCGCGAATCCTATTTGTCTTATTTTTCGGTGAGTTTTGCAAAGGAAGAAAAATTGTAGAATAAAGAAACGCGGAGTCTTCTTTCTGAAGACAAGTCCTCTTGAAACATGGACCAACATTTAACACTTTAATTGCGCTTCAGTGTTTTAACGAAATTCCGCCGCGCACTTCTTAAATAAACTGTTTCCTTCTTCTGTCTTCTTTCATCCGATATTGTCTTTAACTACGCATGCCTTGTTCCGACGAGAAAAATCTCTCGGTCCCTTCTTTCGACGATGATACGCCGTTGTTTACTCTCGACTTCCATCCTTTTGAGTTGTCTTTTCACTTTTTTTTTTCCTCCCACTCCCCCTCCTCCTCTTTTTGTAGGAAATTGATGTGGGCCTCTGCGTGGGAGAATGTACAGGTGGGACCCAGCATCAATGCGTGCTCTGGTAAGTGATCGTTTCTCCTTTTTTTTCCTTCCCAAACACACCATAATAGTTCAACATTTTTTCCTCTTGCTTTTTATTATAATGGGTATATGTAAGCATTCTGAATATTTTTATTCCTAAATTTAGGGTCATGTTTATGCTAAATGTATTGTTTGCGCCAAATTACCTCATGTAATGAATTGATCAATAATAAAAGGGAAAGTGACTTCGCCTACTTTAAAATTGAAACGTTTCATAAGTTTTCAATTAAAATTTATCAAATTGTCTGACGCCTAAGTTTCTAAAAGACTGATTTTTTTTATTATTATTCGCGTTAGAGAACTTTTGATCGATAAATGCCACATTATATGATGAAATACAAAATAATTTCATCAATACAAGATGTTTGATCAAGAGCCATGTTTTAGGAACATCATGAATGGCAAGTCCAAATCCCGCTTAGCGTTTCCTGATGCCAATTACAATACCAATCCGGTTTTTGCGCGGGAACGGAGAACAGTATAGTGTTATATCTCCGGATGGCGCTCCAGTGTTGCCAATTTAGCGGATTTTATACAAAAATTACGCAAAAATCAGTTTAAACCCGCTGAAAATTATAGTAAAACAATAGAATCTAGAGGATTTTTAGTTCGGTTTTAGCGAAAAAAAATTTCTTGAATTGGCAACAATGTGGCGCTACATGACTGTTCTACTAGTCAATCGGGTTATTATTAAAATCAACGGTGACGTTGTGAAATGGAGAGTTCTCTGTACTGTCCTGCTTGATGAAGTTGATGGAGGCCTTGCAGCACCTAGCGGGAAAAAAATCACACTTAATTTCGACCGGTTTCGCCTTTTATTCCTGGCTTTATCAAGGATACAAACAAAGAGGCATACAAGAACGCTTTATATACAGATTTTGATGGTATAAATAGTGATCGATTAGTTGGATATAATGTCTAATATTAGCAAATTACCTTTATTTTGTATCCAACGAATCAATCACTATTAACGAGGATGGCTCCCAAAAAACAAAAAAGATTACAAGCAGCAGCATTTGAAAAGTAATTATTGTGGAGAGAATATTTTTTCCCCAGAATGGAGACAGTTGGGGCTAGTAGTCTTACAGCGGTTCGTGCGGGTAGGTAGTGTCAGTTCACAGACGTGTCAGAGCGAATGAAATGGCAAGATGTTTAGAAAAGTGGTCTCGCTTGGAGGTGCGAGCAGTGACTCGTTTCTTAGGGGCAAAAAATGTGTCCGCATCTGAAATTCACAGTAAAATCGTGGAAGTTTATGGTGAAGAAGCAATGAGCAGATAACATGTAGCGAAATGATGTTGCTCTTTTCAATCTGGCAGAGAGGATGTGGAAAACAGCAATAGGGCAGCGAGCGGCCGTCCAAGTTCTTCAGCGACAAAAATCACACGGTACGCTTGAAATTGAAGGAACACTTATCTGGAACAGGGTACTGTTTACACAGCGATGTGAAAATAGCTGCCGTGACCTGGCTCAATTCTGTTTCTACCAGGGACGTGATTTCTACCAAGCCGGGTTAAACAAGTTGGTCCTGCGTTCAGAGAAGTGCCTAAATAGACTTAGTGATTATGTGAAAAAGTGATCGGTCTCTTTATTTCCTTTTGTATTTTCTGTCTATTGTTAATTAATAATTTTATTACCCTTGTAACCTTTTTGTGGATTCATCCTCGTATATTATGGTATTCTGTGTATAAAACGTTCTTGCGTGCCTCTTCGTTTGTATCCTTGATAAAACCAGGAATAAAAGGCGAAACCGGTCGGAATTCTGTGATTTCTTTCCCGCTATGTACTGCAAAACCTCCATCAACTTCATCAGAATCAACAGTGATTGAATCAGAGACGTCAAAATGTGTCAAAACTAATGTTATATTCTCTGATGATCTATGCTGAGTTTCATCGGAACACTGGATTGGAGGTCGTGATTTGCAACAGCCCAAAGCGATGTTGTATCAGATCACGTGATCCGTTTTTCGACCGAAAAATGGCGGTGATATATGCTAATGGAGTACTGAATATAAAAAACGGCGAAGAACCAACTGCTCTCGTAATTAATTATTTTTTATAATAATAATTGGAAAATAGTCTTAGGTGGATTTTTTTTCCACGCCATTACGTTCGATATTGATGAATAAATAGAGAAAAGTAGTAAAGAAAATCCCATGGCCTGGACTCGAACCAGGGACCTTCGGGTTACCATTTTCCAATTACTATTATACTACGTATTCGCCTTTTAATAGTAAAGATAGTCCTGGCTTGCGAACAAGGAGCCGCGCTTTAACCTATGCTCATAGGACATGTTTCATAACGACAGCATAAATGTCTATGGTGGCTTAGTGGTTATAGTATCGGGACAGTAACCCAAAGGTCCCTGGTTCGAGTCAAGGCCTGGAATTTTCTTTACCATTTTCTCTATTTAATTATTTTTCCCCGCTTTTCAGATATTAAATCAAAATAATCGGCTACTGCTAAGTTATAAAAAACCATCTGCATATGAAGTCATGCAGTAGCGGTTACTTTTCCGTTTGCATAAGCAACATCATCTACGAATTTTTTATGCCACGCGTACTTTTGCATAGATTCACTCTTCGCAAACTGCCGCACATAAAAAGACTTCTGCTATGGTCACCAGTTTTCTATGCACCATTGAATGGAATTTCTAGGCGGTCTTTAAAACTTTGAATCTTCCTCTAGCGAGTAATGTGCAAAATGTGTTTCTATCTTTTACATTATGTTTGAAATAAATATTTGAAATCTGCTCCATTTCTACTTTGCTAGCAAGTGATAGAAAAATGAAGGATCTAGAAAACATTAAAATGCCGTGCATGTAATAAATGAAACGCATAGTGGCAATAGAAAAATAATCCTCAACGGATAATTCACTTATTAAAATTATATGCGCAGATTCTTTTTATTTGCCATTTTAATAAAAACTTTCTCGCCAAAAGAAACACAAAGTGAAAATGAAGGATCATTTTCTTTTTTCTTTAAGAATTGCTTTTTTATTGAAAAAAAAAGTCCATGAAACGTATTCGCTTGCAACTCGATCGTGGAAGTTTTCAACACTGTGGTTTATCGGTTTATTAAACAAAGCAACAAAACTTCCGTTTCGCTGCGGGTTTACGCCGTTGAGGCAACGTTGTACAGTTTTTTGTAAGCTTTATTGATCGTAAGAGTTGAGACAGAAAAGAAAGGAAACTGTGTAGACAAGTGCTAAAAGTCTAAGATAAAACTCGTCCATCCCCCTTTCCTCAACCAACGCTCTGTGATGCAATTTAATTTTCGGGCTAAACTCTTTCCAAGTTTTTCTCGAAAATGAACGTCTTATGAAGCCAAATGTTAACTCTTTAAATGAGGTACGGGCTTAATTAAAATTTTATTCTTCTTCTTCGTTTTCATCGCCATTATTGTGCAATTTCGTGGATTTCTAACATGGTGGGCCTCAACATGAGGCCATCTCTTAAAGGCTCATTAACGAACGTCTTTCCTTGCCCTCCAACGCTTAATAGTATAATCTAATAGGAGGGAAAATTAAAAACACCCTTCTTACTTTCATGACGGTTGAATATTTCTATGTAAAAGATAAACAGGTAATTTGAATTTTTTTTTATAATTATTTCTTACTCTCAGAAAAAAAATTTCGTAACTAAAATAACAAAATAACTTTTTAAAAAAATATCAGAAACATTGTTTCGATCAAGAACGTTACAAGCAAACTAAATTCGCTCTTCCTTTATTAACAGAAAAAAAATTGGAATTTTTAGAAATAATTTCCATGCTGCACCCATCAATATAATGAAATAAATTAGAAAATATTTTGTTTTTAAATCAAGACTTTTTAGTTTTCATGCGCTTCTCCCGTTTTAATCCTGTAATTTTCAAAGCGTAGAATCACAAATTTAATTAATTATCGAGATGTTTTCAGGAAAACAAAATTTCTGCAATAGCCAATCCTTTAATTAGCTTAAGTAGACGCCGTTATTTCGAATAGTAAATAATCCAATTTCCAGGATCTTGAAGGTGCTATTCCACGAAAAATGCAATAGTGAGACTGTTTCTCGCAATATTTATTCTAAAATTTTGTTTTCTATGTCATTTTATTGATTGTCTTTCCCATTTTCGTCTTTTCATTTTAAAGATACGAGTCTCTTATAATATTCGCTGAAATTCCTTTTTTTTATGTGCGGTTTTTCATTTTTAGATTTTTATTTCAGCGAATACAACACCATCAAAAGTCGATTTTCTTCTCCAGAAAGTGTATAACATTCTTATTCTTACAATCACAAAGCTGACACTCTAAGTCGTAGTAAAAGAAATATAGTAAGAATTCAATTTACACGAATCCGAATATGTATAATGAGTAGGATAGATCTTTAGATTTAAAAACAGGATGATTCAAAACACGGTATTCTTATTCAAAGTAATTTACATGATTATACAGGGTGTTCTCGAATAACGTGTACAAACTTGGGGGGATGATAGAGGGATCAAATCTAAGCAACATTTCCCTCTTTCATTTTTTTCTCTGGAGCATTGTTTTTGAGATAAAAAATGTTGGACGTCGCGTAGACGTAATATGCCACTCAACCCGTGCTTCTGGAACGCGTCAAAATCATGGTCAATCATGTAATAAAAAGAACAAAAACACATTGCATACAGTACAATAATGTGATTTGTTTTTTTATGAATATGTTTCACAACGTCGCCGCATGGACTGACGTACACGTTCAAAAGTTCCTGGTTCTTCGCGAATCTGGTCCGCAGCTACGGCGATTCTGTCTCATCGGATCCCACTGGTGTCTCGTATACCAATGTCTTTAAGTGTCCCCACAGAAAGAAAACCACGCACGTTAGATCTGGAGACGTTTGGGTGATATTCGTAGAATATCTGTCCAACCTTTTCAGAAATGAACTCACCCAAACGTTTCTGTCGTGTAGTGGTCGAATTGTGCAACTCAGAGGTCTTCTCTTGAGATCCGAACAGTATCTATCCAACAACTGTTTCCTGCAAGTAGAATTTCAAAATTTTTTTATTTCAAAAACAATACCCCAGAGAAAAAAATGAAAGCGGGAAATATTGCTTAGATTTGATCCCTTTATCATCCCCCCAAGTTTGTACACGTTATTCGAGAACACCCTGTATAATCATGTAAATTACAGTGAGCATTGTAATACCACTTATTATGGAATATTTGGCATCTTACAAAGCCATTTTCACGAAAGAATAACTCAAGAATATTCGATGATGATTTATTATATGCCTTACGTCAGATGTTTAAATTATAGGTGAAAATAGGAAAGAAAATTCCAAAGCTTGGACTCGAACCAGGAATCTTCAGATATCGCGTTGAAGATAAATAATTGAGACACTGTGGACATGATCTTGTTGAATTTCAGCTTATCGTGGATGTTGGTCTCCACACAGCTCGTGCTGATGTTCAGTACTGAAGCCATGAATCCGCCTATTCTCGGACATGAATCCGCCTATCTCCCTTATCAGCTCATTTGTTCGTGCGATGATGCCATAATGACAGCAGTTGCTGGCCTTGCCTTATGAGGTTCATTGCCGGCGGATTCTCTCCCTCCTTCAAACTTTTCGCACCAAGCAAAGACGGATGATCGAGACGATCTGTCTTTGAAATCTCGGATGAATTTCAGATGCTTTCACACCTTCGTTGTGGAGAAACTTGATAATTATTCGTTGTTCCAGTTTGGTCGACACATCGTTGTCCGCCATTTTGTTTAAACAAACAATCGGTTTTCATGGCAACCGGATGAGTGGTACGTTTGCATGACAGGCGGTAGTTACCATCCCAACAATGAAAGTTTAGATTTTTACAACAATGAAATTTACAGAAAGTAAAGTCCAGGTCAAATTGCAACGCCCCGTACTAAACGTAGTTTCTTGAATAAATCTCTCCTGAAATAAAAACAATTGTATTTATGTTTCCATTTTCCTGGAGAAGCAAATTCTAACAAATTTCTTTGGCTTTGAACATGTAGATATTTTCTAAAGCAGAATTTAAAATCCTTATTCCCACAAAGTTAAAGCACATTCTGTTAATAAACAATTCAAATTAAATATGAGATTTATGATACTTTTAAGATTAAATGGCAACTTGTACAGAGGATTTCGTTTCAACAGCGTCTCGGTCGTTTTTTCCCCCCTAGACGCAATTTCGCATTGTGTATCGATCGCTAACCGCATTTCCCGTCTGATGCTTTGTGCAACACGTTCGTTCGATCCAAACATTTATTTCTCTGATTTCACCCTCCAGAGATACAAAATCCATAAGCAAGGGGGAAAAAAGAGAAAGGAACATTTTCCTTAAGATTCTCCTTATTTTGCTCTCGGCTTTCATCCCTTAAAAGAGTTATCAGGGTTCTGCTGATGTTTTCAAGTTTCGAATGCAAAAAGTTCCTCGAAAATTGTTCAAACTTTTTTATGTAAGTTTTAGAATTCAGCACGATTTTATCTATTTTTGGAAAACTTCTCTAAAATGTATATGAGGGAGGACAATTGTGTTTAACATCAGAAATTCACGTGTTTAACTTGCTGTTTCAGTCTTCAAGAGCTCAGTATATATCTGGAGAATTACATTTATTTAATCAGCAAAAAAAATGGTTTCATTCTGAAACTAATTGATTACCCATTTGAGATTAAATCCTATGAATTGGAAATGATTTTCTCATCTTTCTTTTCAGAAATTTCTTAATTAAGCAATTCTTTGAGAAAAGCGGGGCAGGAGACATTAAAGAAATGCAGGAATTTTCTTAAGTTCCAATTGGGTTTTTACACAGAGGGATTTCTTTAATCTATATATGGATTTCAAGCCCTTATGAAAGATCCTTATTTAGGAGAGGTTGGCGACAAACTTGCACGCTCTTTTAAATGTCACCGTTGCCTTTGGGCGCTTCGAGAGTTATACAAGTTGCGGCAATGGACCGACGGACAGACGGTCGGTGGGTCGGAGGGGCCAAGCTGTCTCAGCGGGGGATCTTCATTCTCGGGCCTCGATTCGTTTTATTCGTAAATGAAGAAAAAAAAATATTCGTAAACTGGGGGCGGAAGAAGACACGAAATGAACATCCATCTCGAATCGCCAACTACACCGGGGGAGGAAAGAAATCACGCAGCGTCTTTAATTTATTCATTAATGGGTTCTCCGACATTCCTCCTCCCACTGTGTGACATTTCCGATTTTCCATTAGCGCTGCTATCGTTTTGCTGGTCCATTCACTTAGGAAAAAGAAGACATGAATTAATTTTTTCTTGAGAAAGAAGAACCCTATCGAGCGAAAGAACCGCCAATGAAAGGACATTCCTCCCCTTTCCGTTTCATTTTTTTTTATTTGCTTATAAAAATGTCTTATTCACACATTAAAGATTAAAATTATTTAGTGCATAATAAATAGGTTTTGTTTATAAAGATTTTTTTATCTTTGTCGAAAGTTGGTTGAACTGGTACAAATAGATGTCTATAAGCAAATTTAAATTTTTCATAAAGTAGCAACTTTTCTGGTGCAATGTGAACAAATATTCCATAGCAATTCTGTGGATGGATGCAAGAACCTGATATGTAAAAAAAATGAATTTCTAAAATATTGACTTCCAATGTTTTTAATTAAAGCACGCTTACATTTTTATATTTTGAAGAAATTAATTTATATGAATATACTAGTAATCCTTATAGAATTATATTATGTGGGTTGGTCGAAAAGTAATGCCTCCAAGGCTGTAACTTTTTTATTTGTTAACCAACTTTCAAATTTCTTTTTATATCTGATACTTACATTTGTCCTCTATGTAATGCACTATTCACTTTGACACGAGGATTGAATGGCATCTTTCACCTCGTCGTCAGAAGGCAACTCATGTCCCTTAAGGTGCCCTTAAGGCAAAGTCATCTTTGAACTGCAGTTTTTCATCTTTGTACGTGTTGGCGTGGCAACCCCTCTTGTATATGGCGATTGTGTGCGGGCGAGCGTTATCGTACTGCAGAAGAGGGTCCATAGCTGCCATTCAATCCTCGTATCGACAACAACCCCGGAATTCCTCTCCGACAGGTTCACCCGACTAGTCACGCGTTTGCGCAATGCGTGAAAAGGGATGGGGACTAGGGAAAAGCGGTAGGCTTCTTGTGTGTTTCCCTGATGTTATATCCACTTGTAATTGTTTATTATTAGTTTAGGATAGGGACTATGTCGAAAAGTGAATTGTGCATTACATAGAGGACAAATGTAATATCAGATAAAAAAAATTTGAAAATCAGTTCACAAATAAAAAAGTTATAGCCATAGAGGCATTACTTTTCGACCAACCCTCGTATATTAATTCTTGTCCTGTAGCAGAAGAAGAGTTAGGACAATTTAAAGAATCGGAGGCCATTTTGAGCTTTTGTTATAGCCTTTGCCTTTCTATGGTGTGTCTTTATACCAAAGAAATAAATCACGCAGTTTGCAATACATACGCTTTAATTTCGTCTACTGCAGTACACCTTCAACCGTTATTAACTCTAGAAAGAAGAGTTTTCGACCCCGTGTGCATATGACGTTTTCTCTTGTTTTCGCCCCTAGAACATATCCTGAAAGTTTGTACAGGCCATTAGAAGCATCCTGTATACTAAAATATAACAAATATTCAGAATTATGCACAAAGAAAATTTCAAAAAAATACACACTGCAAATTCTGATTACTGTATGCAAGAACCTGACATGTGTTCTTGATTTCAGTTTATTAATCAAAATCACTTTCTTCGTCTTCTGCCATTTCTACAACACTTTCTAAATCTGCTGAGGTGGATATTTGAATATCTTGATGGTTCTTAATCATTTTCAGAGAGAATATATTGAAATAGGTTCCTCAGATCCTAAACTTTAGTATCTGGAAGCTCTCTTCTATGTGAATAGAGCTGTGAGAGTTGTATAATAATCTGCCTCTTACCGTATTTGCTTGCATTCACCTCTTGCCAAAAACCTATTTCGCCGTAAGAGTAAGTAAAAGATACTATTCCAGGATTTCCTTTCTTTATTTTTATTTTGCAAGCTTTCTTCATTCGTACTGGTTCCCCATTCACACATTTCTCACGAAATATAAGAGATCTGGTAATGGGGAATAGAGAATAGAAAATTGCTGTAACTCTAAATAGCTTGTTTCATTTAGCGTATTTTAATGAGCCAGGGGTAAACATAGCAGATGTGGATCTTTATTTTATTTTCTATAATCTCAAAATCACGGTCACAGTCCAGAAAAATGTGGCTTGGAACAGGAAACTTATGTTCAACTATATCAAACAGGCAGAGGTCATGTATCATAAGATACCAGAAAGATATCATGTTTGTGATTTTATTCTGCTTCCGCATGAATCGGGCCATGCAGCAAGAAATTTCTGTTTCCAATAAGTGCCTTGTTTGTGGTTAAAGATGTTATTAAACAAGATGCAATATCTTAAGAATTTCTACTTGCAGTCCTCAGCAGTATCACGGATGTCGTGTATCCTAAGGTCATATGTCCATAACTGTCGACTGTAAAACACGACACATTTTTGTTATGTGCGGTGTTGGAATAGCTTGCCAGAGATCAAAAGCTACATGGTTTTCAAGGCTGCTAAAAAATTAGTTTTCATGGCAACTTGATCAGCTTCACCTTTTGTTAAATGCAGTTTTCTCCTGTTTCGGTTTCAGTTCTAGTTTTCAGTCAATGCTGTCTTTCATTTTCACAAGAAAACCTACTTCACACACTGGGTTCTTGCATGATAATTTGCTAAACAAGAAACCAAGCATCATGCCAGAGTCATCTGTTTACATCTTTTCTGAATACTTGCACACTTCAAATTTTTACTTGCACAAGGTTTTTGCATGCTGTAAATTGTTATTCCACCAAAATATCACATATCAGGTTCTCGCAAGCATCCATAGAATTGTAGAGTGATCTCATTTACATTATCATTTTTAATTAAGTTTTCAGTAGTCTGATTTTATTAAGGTTAAATTCGCATTTTTTTGAGTTTGTCTTCTTTTTGGTTTTTTGCATCAGGGATACACAGGACTCGACAAGGTGCCTGATGTCTCTGACGAGGCCAATGGCCAACTGCTCCCCGACCGGCTTCACTTCGCACCGCGTCTCGCCCACCGAAGGCGGCCACGACATTACCGTTTTGGCTATCAACAAATGCCAATGCGTCTGATGAACGCCTTCACCAGCACTTCATTTCTTCAATTTCCTGTCAATTTTTTATTTTTCGTTAATACTATCAAGTCTCTATTTCTCAACAATGTTTGAGATTTGTTTCCAATAAAAACTTCATATACTCCTCTCTTGTCGTTTGAATTTTTATTCGTAATTGTTATACAAAATGTAATAATAAATGGTCTTTGTTACATATTAATATATTTCTTTATGTTTTATGTTTATTCACTACATCATTTTCGTATTTTGAGGGGCAGCTAACGCCAAGTTATATATTTGTATAATAGAATATTTGCATAAATACGATATGTAAAAATTTCGAAATGTCAAGATTCTCGTGAATTTTAAGATAAATAAAAATAAAAAACCCAAATAAAATACTTATCGCACATAGTTGATTTTTATCTTAACGGACATTAGAAATGTTTACTTTTAATGCTTTCATGAAATTAATAATATGGCGAAAATTAAAGGGAGCTAAATTTTAAGTAAATAAAAATTTTATTTGAATAAGAATGCCAAAACAACTTTACAAGCTCTAAGCCTTCGGCATGTAATCTTGGAAGCAAGGCTCGTTGCTTAGAAAGAAAAGAAAGAAAAAAATAATGTTTATAATGAGAATAATTTTTAGCTTTCAAATAAATTTGCCTAAAGCGAAGAGATTAAAGCAAATGTTTATATGAAATTAAAAATTCACGTTAAATTTGCATGCTAAGCGACGCCGTTTACAGTCACTAGAAAGTAGACGTAATTCATTCTCAAACGAGAAAGCAAATGTACTCGGATTCAAGTTATACAAACGGCGCTTGACCATCATTCTCGTTTCGACCTAAACAATTTTTTCAGTTTAATCAGGGAAGCCTTTGCTGCACTAAAGAGTGGACGAATTTTGAGAGTCGTCTACGCTCGACTTCCTCCTCAATGAAAATTTCTGTACACGTTCCCTACGATCTAATACAAAAATATTTTTGGTTTAAGTCTATTATTTCGAGAGCTAAACGAAAACACCTTCAGTGTGCCATCCATAAGACAAAACGCCGCTTGATAAGCACTGCCAGCCGAACAAGACTTGTTGGAGGGTCTGAAATTTACTGGACCAGTAAAATCCCAAATTGCTTTGCAAAGTTTGCAATCTTCCCAGGCTCAAATTATATGGATGTTTTTGCGTAAAGACAACCCGTTCAACATCTCGTAAATGAAGTAAAGATTGTGCGTAGCATGTGGCCTGTCATGTGGAATGAGCGCTTGAATGCTTAAATGTGGTTAGCATCAATATTCCGCACAATAGGTTTTTATCTACGTGTATCAAGATCATTAACGATATCTTCAGAGCATGATAAAATGTCCACTAACCTATAACTTCTATACGAGGTATTACCCAAAATATCCGGGAATTTGAATATTCCGCCCAAACCAAAAACAGTACGAGGTTCTGCTGATAGATTTCTCTTGGTGCACATTTAAGCTGCTGCTCTGCCAAGTAATTGTAGGCGCATTTCTTTGCGAGTTATTGCTGTTTGTGTTGCAACGTGTTCTTGTGCTTCTGCGAATTTCCAAATTATTCGACCTGGTCAGCAAGTTTTACTACGAGGTTCTGAAGAGACTGAGGGAAAATTTCGCGTAAACGGCCTGAGTTGTGGAAGAACAAAGACTGGTTGCTCCATCATAGCAATGTGATCAATAAAATAAAGTTTCGTTCAAAAAAATGTAGTTTCATATTAAAAACTAAACATTCACATCAATAAAATAATAGTTCACATCAATAAAACGTAGTGAAGGATTCTTATGCAACGGTCCCCCACCCTCCCTATTTTCCCGCCCTGCGACTTCTACCTCTTCCCTAAAATGAAAGGGCGACTTTTTGACTCCATTGAAGATATCCAAGTGGAATCGCATCTTAAACATCCTACAGCCTACGAACTTCCAGAAGTGCTTCCAAAAGTGGGAAAATCTCTGGGATCGTTGCATACGCGGTGGATGTGACTACTTTGAAGATGACAGAGGAAATTAGAGTTGCTCCTCGTACAGAAAGGTCGTGCGCCATACTGATTACGCCAAATCTGCATTCTGTTATCAAAATAGTGAAGGAAGCGAATATCCATACATATTCTAGTCGGCGATAGTCCATTGTTTTTCGTTGAAAGACGTGATACCCGTACGGATGGTCGACTATTAGAATCTATACGGATCTAAGTCCGGCAATACGTTTTGAAATATTCCACTGATGTCACAAACTGTGACTCGCCCAATCGCGTCTGAAATCCTCTCCAAGCGCCTTTGACCTCTGCCCTTGATGAAGTGTTGTCGACCACAGAACTGTCTTTGGCCTGAAATTTTTGGATAATATTCTCATTATAGATGAACAAGAAAAGCCATCATACAGAATGTAGCTCATCTAGCACCAACTCTCGTCGTGCCGCGTTCGAAATTGCTCAGTCCTCGGTTTTCCCATTTTGCTGCGCTAACGCATGATGGCATTGGAAGTTCCCCAATTAAATGTCCTTATACTGAGATATCATGATTACCGATCATGCCTTTAGTTTACTGAGGAATATACATAATAAAGTAGCTAGTCAAAAGCGAAAATGTCAAAAGCATTAGATTTTGTAAAATTGTTATAAATAAATACACACACACACACACACACACACACACACACATACACACACACACATACACACACTCTCTCTCTCTCTCTCTCTCTCTCTCTCTCTCTCTCTCTTTCCCTCTATCTCGCTCTCTCTCTCTCTCATTCAATCAAAAATTACCTTATTTTAAATTTATCTATGAATTACGAATCTAAATTTCATATACAAGTTATATAACATTAAATATCTTTCAAGCTAAATATTTAAAATTGCACATTTAAGCGAAAATGATGTGCAGATTCATCTTACGCGGATTTCAGTTTTTGCGGTTGTACAGCTCAAGGATTCTGCAGCTCAAAGTACCATTTTCGCGAAAAGGGGGAGTAAGGGATAATTAAAAAAAATCCAGGATTAATAGGACAATGCAAGGTTGTTCAAAAAGATGGAGCGGATTTCAAATATTCATTTGCTTGTATTATTACAACTTGATTGTAGTATTACAACCCGCTGGAATCTAACTCGTCTTTCTAGGACCATACCGATTCCAGTAGGGTTTATTTGTAATATGAATTTAACAATTCATTAGATTAATGATTAGATACGATAATATGATTAGTATACACTTAACAAAAAGTTGGTTATTCGAGGGCAAGGTTGATATATAAACCACAAATCAGCAATAAATTACATGTGCTGATAAATATATAGTATTTGATAACCTATTGGTTCTACATAAAATAAAATTATAAATCCGCATAAAATAAGTTATAATAGGAACATTATAATAGTTTATAGAAATATACTAATAATGCAACATGGACAACCTTAATGAATATTTGAATGTGCAAACATAAGAAACTTCAACTGCTTTCTAAAGACATCGTAGTGATCCAACAGCAGGTTTCATCGGGGAGTGTTGACCAATTTTGTAAACTTTAGTATGAAACACTTCTCTGACGGTACCCGCATCTTTCGAGTGGAAGATGAATGCATCCAGTTCTTCTAGTAAAATAATTATGCAAATCACTGTTTACATTAACCTCAAAATTGGAAGGAACTATTAATGCATGAACGTACTTAATTGAAATCGGTAAATCTGAATGTACTGTAAGAATACGCAATAGTGGAAATAAGTGCGAGATAGATGTTGTTGTGGGGCTTTTGTCAAGACCCTCAGAAATCTTTTTGAAGCCCAAGTAATCTAGCGAGGTTGTAAGCTATGGTTGCTCCCCAGAACATGATACCGTAGATAATAATAATAATTATTATTATTATTATAAACTGGAGATTATCTCCAAACACAGGTAATAATTTTTCGATTGAAAAATGGAAGGAAAAATTCTGCGACCTGAATTCGAACCAGGAACCTCGAATAATGATTCTAAGTATCACTGATCTTTTATAATTTTCACTTAAATCGTTTTAATAAAACAAAATTAATATTTTCTTTTTAGAATGGAGATACTTTGCAATGTTAGTAAAAACTTCAGTATATAGAAAATCAAATATTTTTATAAATTACATCTGAAATAAAAAGAAGAATTTCGAATGCAAATAATTTTGTTTAAACTAGCCAAACTAGAAGAATTTTTCTAATGAAAAGTTCTATATTGATTAACATTTTTTCTCAAAAGTAAGAGTCATTTTGATTAGACCTCCGGAAACCTTTTTCCCAAAAGTTGCAGAAACGAGAGACTTCTGAATTAAATATTATAATTAAAAACGCAAGCACGAAAGATTTTAATTATAAAATTCCTTACTCGTCATTATTCTTTAAAGAAGAGCACATTGCTACTGCTACAGGTAATAGAAGTTACACTGTATTCATTATTTTAACTGAATTTAATAAATTTATTCATCGCTAACGTTGCAGGAAAAAAAAATTTGTTTAGAATTCAAGTCATCTGAAGAAACAAATTTCTTTTTAACTCCTTAGAGTTTTACGGCCGCTGAATGTAAAACTTTATCTTTACAATACTTCTTCTTTATTTTTCACAAGTTTGAGAAATAATAAACGACCGTTACGCTAGATTCAGCTGAGCTAGGAGTGGTTCGAGTGAAATACATTAAAAAGTGAACGTGGCGAATCGAGCCTCGCGACGACTCTATTCCCTTTAACAACCTGGGTGGTTTGAGAGTCGCTCGGCGCTTCCAACCTTATGGGTTCCATGAAGCATTGAACTTTCAATTTATCTTGCTGAAAAATCAGATAATGGCTGACGAGATTCACTTCTGAAATAACGCTATAAATTTTACTCGTTTTAGCTTCAACTGCTTTATCACATCGAAAAGTTTAAAGAGAACGCAAGGAAAAAGAAATTTACTCCACTTGTCACAATACTTCAAGAAATTATCAACTACAATCTGTTGTCGGATATTTTTATTTTGTTAAGATTCCAGTCCATTTTTATTTCCGTGTTCACTGTTGGCCTTTCTTCATAAATATCTAATAAGCCCATTCATCTAAACTTTTTTACAAAGAAAATAAAAAATCCATTTTACTGAAGTGAGAGTCAAAAGACCACACAACGAACCCTAAAAAGATAGACACTTCTATTTTTTTAGTCTATTTGATGAGTTTTCTACGTTTTTTCGCTTCAACTATTTTTTTAAATATGGAATCTCGTTACAAAATTTCAAATTACATTTGTTAAAGGGGTATACTAACACGGAGAGTTCAGAACACAAATAAACCAAATCCATCAGAAGAGGGAGATAAGCTAAAATTCTCGAATCACTGAATTATCTCGCATAATTAACAGACTACATGTAATTAATTTAAATGGGGACTATTAATATTAAGGAATAATTTGAAGCCGAATCTCAAATCGGAAACAGACTTGGATCGTTTCGCTCTCAGTTACCATTCATATAAGAGAAATTCATCATATAAACTACGCAATGGATACTGGTAATGCTTACGCTAATAGAACAACTATCTTTTCAAGTTCTTTAAGCTCATTTTAAGCCCCATCATTGAGAAGGCCCCTTACTGAAAATTTGCCACGATATTGAATAGGACGTACACATCACGAAGGTGCATTAATTTGGTAGCGACGCAGGTTTCCGGATTTAACCCCCAAATAACTGTCACTTGTGGGGATTCGTGAAGGACTTCTTCATGCTCCCAAATCTTGCTAATCTTCAGGCGCAATGAGATGTTAAACGAGGTACTATGTTAAACGATGTACTATTTCTGAGGAACGCTTTTGTAAGCTGCTTTCATTTTCAGAGAAAACAATTTTTTTATTCATAAAACTTAAACCTCAGGCAACGACATAGCAACATCTTACAGCCCTGAGCAAATGTTCAAACTATTCGAACTATGTTGCGCTCACGCAGACGCAGTGAGAGACATGGCAACTAGTATCCCCTAGCGTCTAAAATCACGACAGTTAAGCGGCAGTGCGCGCTAAAACCAATTTAATGCAATGTGAGAAGGCGTGTCATTGCGAAATGGAGCAACGCGTCAACATCAAGTTTTGCTTCAAATCAGGCAAACGGCGACGGAGACACATGAAATGCTAGTGAAAGTGTACGATGTGGAAGCATTGAGTAAAAAGTGTGTTTTTGAGTGGTTTAGAGATGCTTTTTCGACAGCAAGGGCTTGATCCATCATGAAATTGTACCCGCGGGTACAACCGTCAACGCGGAATCCTACGAGAAAGTTTTGAAACGGCTGCTGCAACGCATCTGGCGTGTTCGGCCACAGTTGTACCAGAGTGGACAATGGAATCTGCTCCACGACAACGCCGTCCGCACACTGCGATCCGCGTAAGGACACCTCGCTACCCACTAGGTGATAGTTCTTGAACATCCTCCATATTCTCCAGATCTGACACCTGAAGACTTCTTCTTGTTTCCCCATCTCAAAGGAGTCCTGAAAGATCTACGCTTTACCGACATTGCGGTGATCCAACAACGTGTGGCAACGGTGCTTCGAGCGATACCGAAAAAAGCGTTTGCTAACAGTTTCCAGCAGCTGTACAACCGATGTCAAAATTGTGTTGTAGCTAATGGCGATTACTTTGAATGGCAGTAAGGTATTTTGTTTGTACCTCTTGTTTTCTTTATTTTTTGAGACTATTCACCGAACTTTTCTTACGCACTTTGTATTTCATGGGTAAATTGACGACTGCTTATTGACGGTGCTTCTGCCCCACGATCCAGCAGCATCTTCTCAAGAACTGGTGTGCGAACAGTTCTATGTTTATCACGCTGGTCAGCTCTCTGTGGCTGGTCAAAGACCCAATCTCTTGAAAATTAGTTAAGAAAATTCACCAGAAACCATGGATATAATAACCTAAAAGTAAATTCTTAGTCACGGCGAGAAATGTCTTGGGAAACTTTTCTTGTACATCCGTCCAGTTTTCCGGGCACTAAATCCTGCTGTACCATACATTAAGGGTGTGTCTAAAAAGTCCGACCGGTCGCCAACAGGTTACGTGATACGATCGGCGGCCGTTTGCTTCCGTTAGTTCGTTCATGGACAGCGCGGTCGTGAGCATTTTGCTTCAAAATGGCGTCGCAGCAAGGTTCCTCATCATATTTCGCCATCTCCTTTCTCCAAAATATATTTATTACTTATCGGTCACTCGAACACTTGAATTTTCTACTTTCGTCCGCCATTTTGATTCTACTCATCGAGGCAGCCGACCGCGACCGGCGTTGGACTCCGGTCGCGTTATGAAAACGCTCATCGCGACCGGTCGTTACTTTATGAATCGAAGGTCGTCCGAATCGGGAGAAAATTTAAAATGAATAAAGCCTGCATCGTTCCCGCATCGATCGGACATAGTCGAAATTTCGAGTCAGTCACTGGTGGCTCCAAAACAAGCTTTGCGACGGACTTTGACCGGTCGCGACCGGTCGGACTTTTCAGGCACACCCTAAATGTAAGTTGGCAAGTTTTTGCTGTGAAAACTAAAGCAGCTTGCAAAAACGTTCCTCACACGGATTATTCGTTCGAGTCCTCGTGGCGCCTAAAATATGTATTTCCGGCCATCTGTAGAATTTTGACCTTAAAAATTCAAGCATCTTGTATACTTGAAATCATCTAAGTTATTTTCAAAGGAATCACTAAGACAGAGAGGAAAAAATATTATTTTTAAGATGGACCTACTTCAAAGCTTATTTGTTCATCCGAATTAAGAGGAAAAAATGTTATTGCTTATACAGATTGTTTTTTCTATTTTTTTTTTTCCTTTCAGAATTTCTAATTAAAGTTTTTTTTTATTATCTGTAATTGCTTTTAAATAAACATTTCGTATTAAGTTTTTAATGTTTTCACCTTCTGTTTTCATCCCTCTATGAATTTCTTGATAACGATTCCAATAAGCACGATTAATTAGAAACAAAATTTTACATTTCCTCAGGAAAATTTTTTAATCTCTTTTTAATTAAAAGTGAATGCATGTGGTTCTAAAAGTGCTTTAATTAGCTTCGTTTTGGAAATTAATCAATGTCTATTCTCTTACTATTTTATTTTTCATTCAATTCCCCAGCTTATTTCACAAATACTGCTTTAAGATCCATCTTCAAATCTTTGTGCTTAAAGAAACAACGGGGAAATAGATATAAATCAGCAACCGAATTCGAACTTAAAATCATTATATTTGAGCTGAATTGTAAAGACAATACACATGTACTCTAATCAAGTTTGTTAAAAAAAAAAAAAAGAATTAATTAATGCCTGTTAGGATTTACTGAATTTATCTCACACAGCCCGAGACAGAGATACATAAATAAAATAGAGATAACGTCACCGTACGAAGCTTCTCATGGCATTTTAATCAAGTCTGGGTGGGGGAGGAGAGGAAACTTAAAAGATCAATAAATTTGAACAAACACGCACACTCACACAAAATCTCAATATAGTAATCCCCGCTATATCGCGATTCAAATTCCGAAATCCCTATTATTCGCGAATTTGGATCATAATCTAATTATTTGCGAATTTTTTTCCGGTATATTGCGGTATCTGCAAACCTTCTAGTGAATTACTTTTGGTTTGGGTAATTTATTAATAAAAATATTAATCTATACATATAATAAATCTGTTGTCTGTCTGTTTGTTTGTACGCGCACCATACAAAAACCATTGGATGGATTTTGATGAAACTTACGTTAGTATGGTTATAGCTTATAGTCTGGGTCAACATGTAGGGTACTTTTGATCCCGATCAATCACGAAGTTCCCGAGGAATTATATTTTTCTTTTATCTTCTTTCTTTTTCTCTCTTTCTTCTTTTTTCTTTTAGTTATTTTCTTAATTTTTTGTTTTGATTATGTTTGGAAGATATTTATAAATTATACAAAACGGCATCAATATGTGTTTCAGTGGTCTTCGTTAAAAGCAGATAAAGGGAATGCAACAGAATCATACAAAAAAATCTCAGTTTTCAAAAACTTGACGAAATTATCGTTGAAAATAAGTTTATAAATTTAAATACAGATCCAACTCCCACATTTCAAATCAAAAAGCCCTTAACAACCTGCAATCAAACATAATTAAAAACACTAATGTGAGTGTATTATTGTTAGTTGTTGTTGTTGGTTTTTACATTGTTGTAGATGATATTATTGCTGCCAGACTGAATTTAGAAATTTAGATGTTTTGATATTCTGATTGTATTTGGTTATTTAACAAATGGATTTTATCTGTAAGTGTTGCTTTATGATGATTTTGGGAGACAGTGTTTCTTCTAATTTTCCAAAATTGTGTTTTTTATGTAGAATGAGTTTTGCAATTTTGATTTGGTGTGTATGCATATTCATAGGGCATAAAATTATATAAGCTGAAAGATGACTACTTGTAAAACATATCTGGGGAATGACGGATAAGTGATAGAACGCATTAAGATCTTTTTTGGAATTTTTGTCTGTTTGTAGTCTGGATCAACATTTATGGTACTTTTGATCATGATCAATCATTTTTTTTCTTCTATCTTCTTTCTTTTGCTTTCTTTCTTTCTTCTATTTATACATAAAATAAAACTGAATTTTTCGTGTCTGTACATTTAGATATTACAAAATTTCATCAAACAAAGAGCCCGAACAACGCCGGGTATATCAGCTAGTTATAAAAGTGAACAAAAGGTGGTAAGATCCTGAAATAATTATAAAATATAAGCATTGATTAAAATGAAATAAAATATTTAAAATACTTAAAATACAGTATACATTATCATATAAAACCCTCCTCACCACTAGGAAAAAACAACGCCAGCAATTGCCCATCGCAATGTATTTGCAACTTGCAAAGAAGGCTTCAGGCGCACTCAACAGGCAACAGCCGAAGGGCTGTAAATGCTCTTTTTCTGTGCAGTATAAATCATTTTCATCGTCATCCTTTACTGCACAGCTATTCATCTGTCGAAAATATAAGCATAGGCTATGGTTGGTTGGTTGGTTAGGTTTATGGACGCGTCAACAGCTAAATCATTTGCTGACTAATATCTTTACACAATCTAGAGAATTCAACATGACCATTCCGCATTCCGGGAATAAATATACGCTCCATAACCAAGACGGGATTTGAACCCGTAACCCGATGGATTCGAAAATTGGCAAGCCTATTTCCCAGTGCTCCATACAGTACTTTATAGATTATGCTGTAAAGTACTCACTTTAAATATGATATTTCTACGAATTTACACAAAATTCATCTCGCTATCTGCTTGCAAATGTTTTCTATATCTGTTTAAAGTGTGTGAAAGGATAATTCACGGTTTAAATAATAAAAAAAAAACGTTTTGGGGATGGTCCTTGCATCTCGGATTTTCCTTATTCGCGGCTGCTTACTTTATTCGCGATAAACGGGGGATTACTGTACAAAAAAATTTCTAAAATGAAGATAGTAGAAAAAAATCTGTGAAAAAAAATTTTGTAAAAAATTACCACAATAAAAAATTAAGAAATGAAAGCTTGCAGAAATTTCGAATTGCTCTAAGAAACTGATTTTTTTTTAGATTGAATAATTATGCACTGATGAAATATTTTTAGCCTTTCTCGAAAAATAAATGAATTTTTTTAAGAACAAAGCCTCTAACAGCATATATCATTAACATTCTTAGCATACGTTACGTATTTTCAAATTAGCTTTTATCTTTCAAAAAATACAACATTTTTAGTCTCTCATAGTTCCGTAATCTATTCCTTTCCTTTTCCTTTTTTTAGAATTTTGGCGTCGATTACTAAGGTCATTTTGCGCCTTTTACACAAATTATATGTGTACGCAGCGCAGGGACATACACAAACTTCCATGCCCACGGCAGAATTCGAACCCATGACCAGGTAGACTCGAGAATTAGAAAGCCTACGCCCTAGCCCAGGGAGGAATTAAGGAAATTTTTTCTAGTTAAATCTAAATTTTAAAATAAATACTGGAAAAAATTTCCTTAATTCCTCCCCTTTATGATTTTGAATCTTTTATTGCATTGATAACCCAAAATTATTCTACTCTTTTGAAAAGGTTTTGGAGCTTCTCCTCTTAGGTCGACGGATGGATAATAGCTCTTGTAGGTGCATTTAATATAATGTATAAACAAGCTATTAAGCTCCAGAAATATCTGCAGAGAAATGCCAGCATCACGGGACCTAAAACGTCATCCACGACCAGACTCTCAGGACTTAGTGAAGATCGCGAATTAGCTTCAAGATTCCATTAATGTACTCCATTTGGGCAATACCTGAATCCGACAGTAATCGGCGTGGAGGCTGTAACTTATGTCTCCGCAATGCCTAGAAATGAATACGCCGATCGGTGATTTTCACATGACTGGCTTACCTAAGACGATAAGCTAGCTTTATGCAACCAGTTTGCTAACGACATCCGATTCATTTGTCATCTTGAAGAACATTTCTTAAAGGCTTCACTAGGCTTGATACGCCTCCCGCTAATGAAGTCTTCGAACCATCTTCGTTATATAGATATTATAAAGTGTAAACTGCGCTGATAAGATCTGCTGCAACAACCTTCAGCATGCTACTGGGCTGTTCTTCATGTAATGGCTTCAGCACTAATTTTCTTTTTCTTTCAGCATTCGCTGTCATTTGTGCATCCTTGATTAATTGGATGCACAAATGACAGCGAATATTCTATTAATATGTAGCATTTCAATCCATTTCTAAGCCGAAATGTAAACTGCATTTAAGTGCACCAGTTTCAGATTCAAGTAATATATTCTAATGCTTGCATATCCAAAATTTCAAAACCTCACTGCAAAATATCTTTTACATTAATACACAATAGCCCCTTACTGGCTGGTTTACATTTTAATCTGGCAATCAACATTTTGCATGAAAATCGTCTTCTATGGAGCTTAAACTAATTAAGCCATCTAGAAACAACAGATGAATTTTTATAGGATTTACTGGCTAGCAGTAGATGAATTCCCTTGAGGTTGTTTTTTCAATCCAAGATCATTCAGAAAGCCTCAAAATATATCAAGGCATTTATTCTTCCATCCCATAAGACAGGGCCGTCCAAATAGTGCACGTCGCCCGCGTGCAACATAAAATGCTCGCGGACAAAGCTCACGGGCAAAGCCGAGGAGAGTCCAAAATTCAGGAGGGGTGTGGGTATAGTTTTTCCTATGCAGTGTTGCCAGACTTTAGGGGACGATTGCATTAAATGAGGCATTATTTCTTTTGTTACTGATACTTGCTTGTTTTTCGTCTCGCATAAAATGGCGCACATTCCAAAAAAGCATAAAATCACTGAACCAGTATTTAAACCGGGAGAATATGCTTTTTTTTCATTGTTCACAGATCGGATTCGAAATGCTTAATATGCAATCGTCTCCT
>JAHWFO010022496.1:3505718-3524339 GCA_023313115.1 Rhysida immarginata
GTGAATGATTTGAATTATCAATCAACCATTGGAGAGTGGGTCGATAACTTGTCGCGTGCGTATTTTCGTTTGTACGACGCGGCTCGCCCATTCGACATTGTTGGCGTTGCCGCGGCAACCGGCGGGAAAACAATACGTACTGAGAAAATTTCCAAAAAAGAAAAATAGGAAGAAAATACAGTCGGTGAAAATCTCACTTTCTGAAAGAAAATAAAAAGTTTTTATTTCTGTTCCCTAATGCTTTTGGAGGAGGAAGAGACAAGCACGTGACGAAGATGATAATGATGATGATGATAATGATGATGATGATGATGATGATGACGATGACGATGATGACGATCATGATGATGACAATCTGGCAAAATGCTCTTTTCAAGAGTTCGATTTATGGCGAAAGAACGTGATACCGCTGCTTCTACTCTTTCCCGAGGTTAATCAATATGAACCTATCAATATTTTATGATAGTTCCACCAAATTCCTGCTCCTTAAGACTTTACGCTCCTTCTTAGGAGAGAGTTCAAGAAGAAGTTAGAAAATAGACAGGTGAAAGAGAAGTGGAAATTTGCTTTCCGAATCTACACACCGACTATAAGGAAGTTTGCTTGCATGTCCATTATTTATAGCAATTGATCCACCCCTACTCTTTTCTCTCAGGAGAATTTATCAATCGATATATCCATCATTTATTTTCTTTGTCCACTAAAAGCAACAGCTTTATTTTTTATAGAGAATACACAATAAAATATACAAAGAATTGACAAAAAACCCTATCGACCGATCGCCAATGACGCAACGGTTTGCACTTGTTCCTTCGATAATCGAATAAAGAAAGCGCTTTCTGGTCAATTTAAAGAAAATCGGCAAAACCAAAACATTTTTAAATTATCCGTTTCCGATATTTTAGAGATATTCCTAAAGGGCAACTTAAAATTTTACATGTTATTAGAAGCAAACAACTTTGAAAATATTCCGATAATGCGATTAACTGTTTCCTATTCAATGTCCAATTTGTCAGCCAAATAGAGCGCCACTCAAAACGCCCTAAAGATGATAGCCTCTCTACGATTCAGTTTATTTAGACCAAAGAATCTTTTTTCCTACATTATTAGTGGAAATTAAAATTAAAGTGAACAAAGCTTCGAAATATGCACGAAGATTATACTTCTTTATTAACATGATTCATACT
This sequence comes from Rhysida immarginata, assembly GCA_023313115.1. Taxonomy (NCBI): domain Eukaryota; kingdom Metazoa; phylum Arthropoda; class Chilopoda; order Scolopendromorpha; family Scolopendridae; genus Rhysida; species Rhysida immarginata. The sequence goes on from JAHWFO010022496.1 coordinate 3,506,906, forward strand.
TGTAGAATAATATTTAAAATAATCTCCACCAGTGGCGATGAATTTCGACAACCTTTGGACATACATGTCACATCCACTTTTAGGACAACTCTACTGGGCACTCGAAGGCCTTCTGTCCAATTACACGGTTTATCTTTAATACTAGTTTCGTCTTAGCACATTGTTAACATTTCAGAGACTTCTTAGGTCAAGACTTCTTTTTTCTGCTTCATAGTCTAGGCTAGTAATAAAAAATTTCAATCATGCAGTAGAGAATTAATTTATATAAAGGTGGATTAATAGTTTCGAAGGAAAAAGGCAAATCATTTTGTAAATGGTTCCAAGCGGATATCTTTTCTTACATTTTTGAGTAATTTGCTGAGAAAATACTCAGCAATTTAAGAAGTGCGGCGAGTGCGACTCTTCTATTCTATAACACAACTCGACGATTTTAAAAGGTTTTCCCAAGCGTATTTCGAGAGAAACCAGAAAATTGAATGAAAACTTAGCAATACTGGGTTTCCTCTCTGCAGCGCTATAAATTATATATCTGCACGGTTGAAATTCAAATTTATAAGTGATATCTAAATATTTTCGTACACTTTATAGCTTAGCAGCATTGTCTTCTATCGCTAATAGCTCGACATTATCATCAGAAGCATTTGATTTGATATCAATGAAACGGAAGCACCAAGAATGCTGGCGACCAAACGCATTCTGAGGAAGAATTATTTTTTATTTATTTTCTATCTTTCTTTACTTTTTTAACTGAAAAAAAATGTCATTTGACAGGTTTAAAATTGGCATTTTCAGTAGAAATTGTCATTATTGCAGCTGCGTACAGTTTATTACAACTGATTTAGCAAACTGTTAGCGCTCTCCAAATTAGCGCAAAATTCCCGCAACCAATTTTAATTATGTAAAGTCTATTTTGAGAAGCATAGGAAGCCTGTTGCTTTAGAATAATCAACTATTGGAATTAAAATTAACTTGTAATCATAGATAATTTGTACGGAAATTAAGAAATTTGTCCATTGGAAAGCTCTAAATGGTAAAAGCAAAAATATAGCAAAGAGGGCTCTGGCGGGAATTGTAAGAAATAATCGAAAAAATACCGGAATTTCTGGACCTGCGCTCTCAAATCAAATTGCATAACCGATTTACTGTAGATTTTCTCTTTTGTTCCTAATTCTTTTCAGATTCTTTTCTGATACTTTTTGTATGTCCATATGTCGGAAAATTTCCATATAGTGTATGTCAGAATGGAAATATGGATGATAACTTTTCATTTCAAAGAAGAAAATTAATAGCAACAATAAGCTGCAAGACATTCTTTTCATGTTACTATATAAAACTATAAAGAAAATTGTATCAATTAGCCTATATATATATAATTTTTTTTCCTATTAAGTATTTTAAATAAGATTTCATTGAGTGTTTGAAAAAAAAATCTCAAGTCCATTATAAATTCAATCAATAGAATTCAGCATAAAACATAGTTTCTTGGGAATCACTTCTTAAATCATTGGCAAGTTATTAAAATAACAAACAGCTGAAAAATAAAAAGATCTTTTTGTCACTTACTTTTTACAAAAATGTATATCTAACATGTTTCCAATGCGTGTTTTTTTAATTAAAAAACATTTGATCTATTTATAATAAATGGAATTAAGAGCCACATTAAACGATAATAGTACAATTTCCAAATATTAAGAAACACAAGAAAGTCCAAGAATTTTTCTAATAGCCTATTTCTGCAAACGAAAAATACGTTGTTGCGAGGAAACCGAGCAATTTCCCCCCAAAAAAACAAGAGTATAGTTAATGATACTCTCAAAATAGACCAAGTAAACTGTTCTCAGATGTTTGTTTAAAGATTTGTCTGAAGTCTCGAAAATATTATTTTAGTTATCTTGTGGCCACTTTCATTATTCACATGATCGTCCCATTTTAAATTATTTTGAATCGTGACCCCTAACAATTTCAAATGTGGTGTAAAGTCAATCATAACATTGTCGTATTGTAAATCAAGTCTATCAAGTGATCTTCTTCCACAAAACATCATTAGTTTCGTTATTTAACATTAACAATTAGTTTATATTGTCCATCCAAGTCTTAAGATCATTTAAGTAAATTTTGCACACGGTCAGGTGATTGGGAGGAAATCATTGCACTAGTGTCGTCGGCAAAGAGAGCTGAACGCATTGCCGGGGGAATTTATTAATGGCAATTCATTTATTATGATAAGGAAAAGTAAAGGACCCAATATCGAGCCTTGGAGTACTCCCAATTTATCTTCAGCAGAATCAGATATCATTCCACCAATACACGTGTAAAATAACTTTTTCATAGCGTAATCTATGACTCAAATAACTTGTAAACCAATTCAGTAGGTTCCCCCGCATGCCATAATGCTCAACTTTAATCAACAATATATCAAATGCATCCATATCAAAAGCTTTATACAAACGGAGTAATAAAAGAACTACTGTTATATCATGATCATAAGCTGAGACAATCCTATCCCAGATTTGAACCAAACATTCTCTGTATTTTTATTTTTTCTAAATCCATACTGACTGTTAGTTTAAACGTGATTATACTAAAAAAAAAAGCAATGAGCTTAACGTAGACTATTCTTTCAAAGATTTTTGCAAAGAGGTTAATTAGGGAAATGAGTCTAAAAATACATGGGTCAGATGTTTCTCTCCAAGGTTGAATATCGAAACAATTTTTGTTTCTTTTCGTTTATTAGGGTAAACATTATGGTTAAGATTACTATTATATATTGTCGCAAGAACAGGGGAAATGATATCAATCACTGCTAATACCATCTAATTACAAATTGATTGTGCACAGGCAAGAACACGCATTCAAAATAGTTTTAGAACATCAGAAAATAATCCCAAAATTTTTCAAGCATTTGCCTGGAAAATGTACAACACAACGCTGATTGTGCAATTCAACTGGCCCAGAAATGTCAACCTTTAAACAATATACGAGGTATTATATTCTCTGAAATGAATTAAGTTATGATAACCAATTATATCGGTTAATAAATTACTATATAAAGGTCAATTCTCCAAAATTTCCTGTAGTCAAAACTGAAAAAGTAATTTCTGTATTTTTTTTACAGCTGTAATGAATTCTCAATTTTATTTTAAAAGCCCAAATTTCATTCATATAATTTAGTTCCAAATACCGGAAATGCTTCTTCACAATGTTTGAGTCGATTTTACGCATTTAATTAATTTGCTTTAAAATAATTAATTTTTTTTTACTGTAAAGATCGATTTTATTAAACTTTTAAGTCGAGGCTCAAAATGCCGAATTGCAAACCTTCACTTGTGCAAGTTTTTCTCCTTTAAACATTTAAATTCACACTTGGACTGTCATTAAAAGTCGTCTGTTAATTAGGAAAGTGCAAATCTGCTTGAGTAATTAAATTCAGTAGACGACATCAAAATCAATCTACAGAAGGGTATAAAAATCTCCCATTTCAATTCTGTGCACGAATCGAAAAGCACATCTGTGTTAATCTCAATTTACAAATGAGTCGACACAAAATCGGCTTAGTCAATATGTTGTACAGAGGAAATTTAACATTTCTTATTCTCTTTGACCATTTCGCAGATTGTTCTTTCTCGTTTATTTGCACGCAATCCTTTGTCAAATGGAAATGTTTTTTTCATTAATAAAGATCGTTATGAAAATCGCTAGGGAAAATCTTTAAAAGCTGCTAATGCTTTATTAATAACAACTGCACACATTTCGACAACAGTAAAGGATTATTTTGTCTCATTCTGAATAAATCAAATTTAAAAGCGGTTTACGTGCGATTAGAAAAGGAAGAGGAAATGCCTTTGGCCAAGTCGAGAAAGGAATTGGCGCCAAGTTTAGTCTAATTAACACCCAAGATCATGAATAATGCAAGCTTTGAATTCGAATAAAAGTTAAACAATTTTCCTTTCATCAATAATAAGGATCGCTGCAGCATAATTTTATTGCAGAAAAATCAACTCTTTAAAATTAATGTAAATATTTACATTGTCTCGTTACTTGATGAGTAAGACCTCATAAAATTTTATGGAACACACAAAGTGCAATTAAAGACACATAAAATTTCGTGATGTGAACGTAAATGACTTCTCAAGAGGAAAAGCGAAGAATAATAAAAGATTTAATGCAAGAAAGAACTTTATATTAATATAGGAGTATTCGAAGTTACAAAGTTTGTATTATGCCAAATTACATAAATTGACAGAGAATTGTGTCAAACTGATATGATATCAGAAAAAATGGAAGGAAAAATTCCACGACCTGAATTTGAACCAGGAACCTCGAGAATTCAAAGTAGTCAAGATGGAGGCCCAATAATAGGGCGGGTACCCAGCTTGTAGATCTGGAATTCCTCCTTTCCAAAACATCAGAAAAGTTGATGAGACAAGGTAAGAAATTAATTTTTTCTTCCTTTTTTTCTGATAATATAATAACCTTATGCTTGGACATTCTCTCCAGTTTCAATTTAATAATTTCTTTTGTGTGCTCATCAACTTTTCTGATGGTTTGGAAAAGAGAAATTCCCAATCTGCGAGCTGAATGCCCGCCCTATCATTGGGCCTCCATCTTGACTCCATCCTTGTAGTCTTTAAAAAAACCTGGTGAAGCCTTGCTGTACCGTGTTCAGGATGGTCCAGTTGGTAGAGGCAACGAGCATGATACTCGTAGTTCTTGGTTCTAATCTATTTCGTGGAATTTTTCCTTCCATTTTTTCTGATAATGCTTGGGGCATTATCTCCAGTTTCCATTTAATAATTTCAAAAACATACAAAATCTAAACAAACAAAAATATTCAAATCTACATTTGCTGAAATTCATAAATAAGATGAATTCATATTTATTTTTACAATTTTGCCTTCCGGTAATGATATTTACCACCAAATCCAAAGGAACCTAAAACACTTTTTTAAAATATTTTTTGCTTCAGTTAAGCTCGTGAAAGAAAGAATATTTCATGTACACGTTGAATTTTTTCTATGACTATACATACTGAAATTTTCGATAATACCTAAAATGCCACACAGATGAGTTTTAGAGCCCATATTAGAATCCTTCTTATTTTTCGGATTGCTATGTAGCAGAAGAAATCTTGGTAAATTATGGAAACGGAACCCGAAGATGGCGCACTGGTTATATACCACGACCATAGACCCATTAAATATATGCAGCTCTTTTGTCGTGGCATAAGATCCATTTTCGGTGTTTTTAATACTTCATATCTTTTTACTGTAACTAATAAAATAGGGTGATGGATCAGTTGGTCGCAGCTCTCACCCCTTCCGCTAGTTCTCAGAAATTATTTTGCTTCTCTGATCTTTTCACGTAACGATCGCTTACGATTTTGCTACCCTGTACCAACGGCGTATAGCGGTATCGAGAATTACACCTCTACAAACTCATTAGATTATACATAAGTTAAAAATCGTTATATTTTCAACATAAAAAGTTAGTAATCTCCAAACCAAACGAATTCGAGCAAAAAATATGTAAATAAAAATGAACTAAGGATAGCTTCTTCTATACATTTTCAAAATTCAATAGATTACAGAATCTTATCTCAGAATGAAGAAAACATATATTGCATAGCATAAGCTTCTTATGACTGATATTTCAGACCTGACAGATATGGTGGAATTGCTTATTTTATCCGATTTATAGCAAAAGATTGAGCAATTTCGTCAGTGAAAGAAGAAAATGCAACTGCGGTAATTAGATGGAAATTGAACGCAAAATCAGGAACAAAAAATTTCGATTTCGGAAATTCCGAATTGGCGATTATGACTCTAGATCACTTTCTCATTGTTCAGATTCCTTCGGAAATATCACTCTCTTATAACTTTATATGATAACTATTATTTTCTAGTAGTTTTTTTTTCGGTTTTTCTCAACTTTGCGCCATCCGACTCTGATATCATGGAAAAGCGACCAACTCCGGTGACCATAGTTCTTGACTCCAATTCCGCAGCTCTTCTAAGGACAACGGATGAAAGTCAACCCGTGAAATGAGTTTTTCTGGGTACTCTATTGCATCGTTAAGAAAGTTGGTTGGTTTATTTGGTATTAACATCCTTTTCAACTGCTATGGTCATTTCAGAACGGCATTATAGGGACCGCAAATTTTGCTTCGCAAGGGTTCTTTAACGTGCAGCCAGCAAACGACTACACGGGACCAACGGCTTTACTTCCCTTCCGAAGGAAGTGCGTGATCTCAGCAATTTCCCCCTGAAAAAAATCCTCATCGCCCTCGGTCGAGGTCGAACCCGCGTCCTCATTAAGAAAGAGATTGATTTCATTCCTGCAATTCGAGATGGTATCAAGATGTAGAAAGTATTATATAATAATGGATAGCTGGATGCTATTCGAAGAATGTCAAAACTTTATGTCAGACTAATTAATATATCTCGCAATGCTGAGCTTTATTTTTCCGTATATGATGATCTCTCTTCTTCAGGAACGTCAACGGAAAGCCAGCGCAGTCAGGTTTGTACAAAAATTACAGTCCCATCCTGTTCCCATTATTTCCGCCGATGATGAATAAGTTTCTAAACGTGTTTGGATAATAAAGCAACATTTTCCAAAAATAACAAATGTTGGATGTATAAACTCTTCTTCCATAAAATACCGAAGGATACTACAACATCTACAATGAATGTTTTGTATAAAAACCTTCTTCTTTCTTAAGGAAATAGAGACTTAACTCAAACGAAATTAATAAATGAAATCTGGAGTAAATGCTCCAAGCATATGGTAAAGTTTAATGGAAAAATGGAAGGAAAAATTTCGCGACGTGGATTAGAATCAGGGACCACGAGTATGACGCTTGTCGCCTCTGCTTACAATGTCATGTCGCATATTCGGTGAGAATAAAAGGAGGCCTAATCAATAATAAATAAAAATTCGAAGTTATTGAAAAAGAATTCATTTTTTTAGTTATACTTATATTGTATTTTAAATATAACAGTTTTAATGCACTGAAAGTTTTAGTATAATCAAATTTGACTTCAAGATACACAAGATTAGCGTCACTTACACAAAACATTATTAAACTAGTCCTAAAAGACTGCATTAGTGGTGAATTCTTCCCCCTTCCCTCCAGAACAATAAAAAAACAAGAAAAAATATAAATGCCAGTTTATTCAAAGAGACAGAAAAAAAGGAGAACATCGAGTGGGTCAAATTTTCAATTTCGGGTAACAAATGGTGGCCGCTTCCCTACTTTTCCTTGTATTATCCAAAGGCACTGCATTGATATCAAATCTCGTTTTATTCCATTATGAGAGAACAACGTCCTTGGCCCCTTCCAAACAGAATTCAATTTCTGTCCCGAAAATTGATTTACTCGAGAAATGAAAATGCACTTCGTCATCCATATTTAATATGGAAAGCGTTTGGAAATGTATTATCTCTAGGCTGGATCAAGAAAGAGTCAATGTTTGATGATAATGGCCACACAAATATTGATGAATCAGATTTGATTTAGTAGTTAATTTAATTTAAATCAGTTTTACGTAGAGATATAAATATATGCTTTGTATACTTTTGTAAACTGGTTTAATATAAATATCGCTTTGTGTATCAACAAAAGGAAAACTTCAACTTTAAACATCAGTTATAAACTGGTTCAATATTAAAAAAAAACTGTGTATTTTCCGATTTACTAATTAATTTTGACTCTTTCTTTTTATCTGCAAACTTCCTTTCAGAAACTTTAAAACAATATTTGTTCGTTGTTCCTGAAAGACTTCTCCAGAGATATGATTACAAAACTAAATTTTATAAGTAAGAATAAAAAGGGATGCTAAGAAATTTCAACAAATAAATATTTACAAATCTCAAATATTTACTGAGCAAGGTAGTTCTGAAGCTCATTAAATATAAAAACAATTTTCATCATTATTTTTATTGTATCACTCGCTCTAAGTTCAAAAAAGCATAGTCTGTTAAAGCGAAACGAAAAACAACTAACTTTTCATTTCGCTCATCCAAATCGGAACATTAAGCTAACAAGTAGGAAAGAAAAAAGAATTCAGCCATCTTTTTCTCTGGTTAATTATGGACTATGCGCACATATCTTAATTTTCCCTGCATTCTAAAATTAAATTCTACTCAGGTAATTCTTACTAATTTTTAATTAAAAAAAAAAAGTTTATTAAAAAAATTATTTCTCATACGCAGAAATTCCGGTATTCCTGAATTAGTTCTTCGGAAAATCTAAGTTCTCCAGATTCCTCTGAGAATAGAAAGAGGCTGCTCTTTAGGAAAAATGGGAAATTTCTCCAATATATTGAGTTGAAATTAATTGATATGCTTGTTCTAGCTTATTATAAATTAATATGCTACATATGCTTCTCAAAATCTAATTTAAATACATTAAACTTCACTGTGATGTTAAGGAGCGCTGATGCTTTGCGCTACCGAAAACGAACTTGTCAAATAATGACTTTTACCTATTAAAGAAATAATGAAATATATCCTTAGAATATATACGATGCGCATCGCCAATGTTTTTAGCTCTAACTTTTTGCTGAAGAGTGTCGTCGAGTTTTCCACAGGCGACAAGGCTAGCAAATCTACAACGAGTTATAACGCAATGACGGGAATTGAAAAGCAATATATAATTTATTAAGTGCATGATGTGTTTCGAATAACCTTCAACAGAGCCAAATCAAGAAAGTTATAGTGAATGAATCAAAAGTAAGGAAACCCTTTTAACCAACCATGAACAGGGATTCTTGTTCCTGGTTGGATAAAAGTTGTTTTTTTTTACTTTTGATTCATTCACTGTAACAAGAAACAGCGCCGATGGATCTTCTAGACGGGCATTTAAAACTTTGAATCTTCCTCTATCTAGAGATTTGCAAAATGTGTTTTTGTCTGTGTTACAGTTTGTTTGAAAAAATATTTGAAATCTGCTCTATTCTTTTTGAATAATCCTGTACATTAGTAAAATCAAAAAATGGCAACAAGGAACTCTGATGGTCACGTAAAGAATTAATTCAGGAATGCTAGAATTTCTGCATGTGCTATTGTTTGATTCTAGTGTTTGTTGGATGAGTCTAAAGTTTTGTAATCCTTATTTTCCGTTATATCTTCAATAAACATAGAGTTACGATTTTGAAATTTGTGCTGAAAATTAAGGATACCATTTTGAAACTTCATTTTATGCTGATATATCGCGTTGTTAGTGAAGACGCAAGCACGTGACACAATTCGACATGGAACTTCGTATACAACAATAAACTGTTCGACGTAGAATGTCATTTGAAGATTAATTCCTTCCAAAACGTTCAGACGGCATTTCGTAAACAGTTTGCAACCCGAGACATATCGTTAAGTCAATAATACACTGTTAGTTCAGAATTCAGGGAATCAGATAGAGTTAATAGTGAAATCATCGGGTCATCTCACGTGGATTATGGCCACCTCAATCCTCTGAACTAATGGCACTAAGTTTCTTTCACAAGTCTTACCTCAAAGAACAGTCGTGTATACGAAAGCAATCCAAAGACCATTATCGCATTAAAAGACAACAGCAGTATCATCCATCCAAACACCTGTCGACAATTAGAGTTGGCTTGGAACAGAATGGCTGTGAGTTCCAAATTTTACGGCAAATCTTGTGTAATGCATACAAAAAAAGATAAGTTATACAGCGATTATTTTATATTGATATTGGTCAAGAAATCCAATAGGAAATAGAGGATGCAGGATAACCTTGCACAAAGGATGCTCATATTATTCATCATGATGTTGAAAACATAAATTCCGGTGTCCTGGAAGATCACAAGAGCACATGCAGTATTGTTTCCCTAGAACAGGAATATCAGGAAATTTCTAATGAAATAATGGACGCAACGTTGATAAGATTGTTCAGCAAAATAAACTTCGAGCAACACGACCTATGCTTTTGCGTGAGACTCATAGCGGACGGGTTAATAAATTCGTCCGTACAAGCGGTGATATCGCTGTTAGATTATGCTCGCTCAGGCCACCGAAAAAAAAACATAAGCTACAACGCTTAGGGGTCTTTTCCTGTTTTAGAGCAAAAAATTAGAGGAACCCTTGAATCACCTGAAGGTAAAAGAAGCCATCCTTCCAAGAATCAGAAATTACACCCGTTAAAACGATAACAAATATTTTTTTTTTATAAAATACTCTATATGTATTTTATTTGATATTTAAATTTTGTTATATTTCTTCTTTGCTTCTGTTTTTATTTTGAGAAGCCTCATAAAATAGAAAGAGCTTAAATAACTGTATTCAGAATGTGAAATTCAATTAAAAATTACCTCTACATCACGACATATTTGCAGTTTAAATGATTCTTTGCTGCTCGTATCTAAGCTTACTAATAGCTGAATCTGAAAGAAATATATAATAAATAGGGCTAAAGAATAAATAAAATGGGAATAAAACTAACAACTATGGATGAATCTTCTGAGAGAAACCCATTCAGAATTCTTATTCAAAAATGCACTAAAAACAGTTTCAGTGACTGCAGTTGTTGTTTCATGAATATCCTCGATGCCTCTGGCAAGATTCGGTCTATGATAAAGAAAATTTAAAGCCATTTAAAATAAACATTATCTAAATGGAAAATCTCAAGTTTTATTTTTATACAGTTTATTTTTCTTTTTTGCTTTTTGTTGCCTGAAACCGAATTTCCCATTTACTTTATCCACGAGAAAATTTCACTTTAATATGTGTAGCATTTTTGTTATTACAGAAGGAATTTCAGAATCGAGTTTTTACATTAAAATTCAGGATTTCATAACAAGATTTATTTTTCTAGTTATTTTGTTAAAAAACTGCAGGAAAAATTTACTTTATTAAAATGTTTTAGGTTAACTTCGTTTTATTTTGGCTTTATTTATATAATCTGTATATGGGAAGCGGAAAGGATGGCATTTGTGGAATGTGTATGTTGCCGTGCCATAAAGATCAACAAAAAAGTCAATTCTAACATCAATTAAATGCAAGATAGCGGTAGAATTTCGTTTTGTTTCCCCACTGTCACTCTTTGTTTGAAAGGGCCAAACAGAAGGTGTTTGAATTACCGTCTCACTATTGACTTCTGGTTTGAAATAAATAAAAGCGAGCGATTCCATTGGACGAAATGGCGTGCTTAGAGCCGATTACGTCATACCGCAAAGGACCGCGCGCCATGTTAATGTTAACCGCTAATTATTTCCAATTTCGAACTCGTCCGAGGGCGAAAGATTGAAAGGCAGCTCACGAAATGAGATTACCGCTAACCACATTTCAATTGATTACTGGCGAAAGAATAAGGGGAGAACCACTTTACAATACCAGAAGATGACAGTAATCACGATTTTTGACAACATCACTCAAACTTGATTTCAATTTTTGCACTTAATGATAATAAGAAAAAACAAATCTGCACGGTGCATCAAAATAAGATGCATTAATTACCATAAAGTTAAATCTGACAGACTAGACCACAATTTTATTCGGAATAAATTACAAAGGACTGCTAAATCGTTGGGTCTTATTTGCTTAATTTAAAGCAGAGAGATAAAGAACAAAAGTAAAATGGTTTATTATACTAGTTTTGTTGGTTTTTTCTTAAATTTTAAAATGACCAAACTGAATAATTTTTTTCGTCTGATATTGAAAAGAATACTGCAGTAAAACCTCGGTTTACCAAATACAGATCCGAGGCGTTTCGAATTTCTCGAATGGGAAATGAGCTCGACCTCATAAAGCAAACGTTCTTCTGGATTTCATGCGCCGTTTGATGTTTTTAAGGCGATTCAATGTGGCCACCACGCATTTCCAGTATCAATCCTTGCGAACTCTTGTTTGAACATCTGAAAGAACAATTGCGAGCGGCCAACTTGTAACTTTTTGATCAAGTTGATGGAGGCCTTGCAGTGCATAGCGGGAAAGAAAACACAGAAATCCGACCGGTTTCGCCTTTTATTCCTGGCTTTGTCAAACTTCATCAAGTAGGACAGTACAGAGAACTCTCCATTTCATAATGTAAATTTTTGCTTCAGAGACTGACAGGGGAATCGTAAAGTGGTCACAAAGAGGTTAGCGCCTTCAAGTTGGATATACAGAACACAACCTGCACACTAGGTAATCACGGATTCCTGTGGATATTATACTACCAACTACGAAAAATTAAGGAATGTTTTGTATATTAAAAATTTTATAAACCATTTTCAATGTATATTTCGTGCGTTACATTGTAATTACATCAAATAAACAATGGCCACTCGCAGTACTGATTGAAGATACTATACATATTACAGTATTAAGATTTTAATAAGACTACAATTGTGGGCCGCCTAACATCTTCCCGGACAACGTCTTAGTAATCGGCAATCATCAGTACAATAAGCGTTCGCTTAATACGAGTCAAAAATTAGTTACCAGAGGTAGTAGGCCTACTTTATATAGAGTGTTGTTAAATAATATTATTACAGTGCATTAATTATTTGATAAAAGGAGTACATTCGATATTTCAAGTATTTAGGCAATATACTGTAGATACAATACAGCATATGATCAAAACAAGTTAACCATTTCAAAACAATTTAACGTGTCCTAATTTACATATCTATGATGTCAAAGATAATAGAAATAAATAAATGACTTAACCGACTCATTCATTATTAATACTGATGCATTAGAGGTAGCTCAGCAGAGCTCAGTGAGAACATTCAAGAAAAAGCGAATCCTGGTGCAAACTTTGTAAACAGATTAAGATCGACTGCAGTCAGGAAGAATATAAAAAAATAGCAATAAAAACAAAAAAATCGAGAAAAATATCATTTGAGCGCTTCAAATGAAAACGTACGATGCAGGATTTGATTTGTATCACGTATCTTTAGGGAATTATTAACATTTCACTTATCGGAATAGAAGAACAATTACGTAAGAAGCGGAAAAACGTATGAAGCGCGAAACATAAATCGGAGTTTTACAGTATAGTATCTTTTTTTCTATTTTCAAAAATATTTGTATCAAGGAAAATCAAGGCGCGGGCCTTCAAAAGCATTGATTCTTTCGCCTTCAACTGAGGGCTTTCGGTTTCCATGATCATGCTGCTGCTCATTGCCCTACCTCAGCAGAATCAATGTTTAGAATGGTGGACAGCTCGCCGAACTAGACCTAAGAAAAATGGAAACGACGAGTCAAGGTACACTCTGGCAACCAGATGATCGACTATGGGGTCTAGTACATGACCAGAGAACATTCATGCCTGACTGTGTAGCGCCACTGTGAAGTTCGGAGGATGCGGTATTATGGTATGGGGCTTATTCCCTTGTTTGGATTGGACCTACTTTTTCCAGTAGTAAGAATTATGACATCTGTAACTTACTTCGATATTCTGGACAATTCTATGCAGCCAACATCGTGGCAAAAGCTTAGATTGGGATTGGACCATTCTTGTACCAAAGCAAGGCGTGTGTACGACTGATTTGAGGAGAAAGTAGATGAAGACATGGGGTGGCCTGCACAGAGCTCCGATATAAATCCCACTGAACATCTGTGAGATGAATTGGAACGATGACTACGGCTAGGCCATATAGCCTAACATCTTTGACTGAACTCACCAATACTCTTCGGGAAGAATGAAAGAAAATTTCAGAAACTATTTACCAAAAGCTAGTGAAAAGCTCTATCGGCCGTAATAAAAACAAAGGGAGGTTCAATACCAAATTAATGTTCGTGAAATCATAGTTTCAGTGTATAAGTAAAATTGGAAAAATTGATATTGCATAGGTTGATTTGCATATGATGCTTGCAGAACGGCCAATTTGCTTTGAACGTAATCCGCGAAAACCTACACTGGCGGAAAAAAAATCCCAACACCACGAAGGACTTGTGCTAGATGAATGAAATTTGGACAGTATATTCAGCTATGGTATTTATTCAATTGATTCAAGTTTCAAGGTTACAACTTATAGGGGGCGCCACCTGCGCCACCCTGTACATGGTGAAAAGCACGGATGTCATTTTGTGGTATGGCATTCCATGCCTGTTGTACCTGGATGGTCAGATCAGCGACAGTTGTTGCTGGTTGTGGAAGAGCCCTGACACGGCGTCCGACCATGTCCCAGACGTTCTCGATGGGCGACAGATCTGGTGATCGTGCTGGCCATGGTAGGATGTGGACACCCTGAAGGGCACGTTGGGTTGCAGCGGCAGTGTGGGGTCGAGCGTTATCTTGTTGGAACAGCCCCCCTGGCATACCAGCCATGAATGGCAGCACAATGGGTTCAACAACTATCCGAATGTAAACATTTGCCGTCATGGTGACTGGGATAACCACCAGGGGGTCCTGCTGTCGTAGGAAATCTCTCCCCTTACCATAACGCCAAGGGTGGGGCCAGTATGCCGACGACGGATGCAGCTCGGTAACAGGACTTCCCCACTCCTCCTCCTGACCCTTGTGTGACCATCACTCTGACCCAGACAGAAACGACATTTATCCGTGAAGACCACAGACCTCCATTCTGCCCTCCAAGTCGCTCTGGCTTGACACCACTGAAGACGTGCCGCACGGTGTTGAGGGGTAAGAGGCAAACATGCTACAGGTCGCCTGGAGTGGAGGTTCCTGGCCAGGAGACGGTTCCAAATTGTGCGGAGTGACGTTGGGTGCCACAGCAGCCCGAATGTCCGCTGCAGATGCTGTCCGATTTGCCACAGCCATCCTACAGATGCGCCGGTCAACCCTGTCTCCAGTGGCCGGGGGTCGTGCAGATCCTGGTCTCCTGGTAATCCTGCCTTCCCTGGACCATTGCTGCCAACAGTTGTACACAGTGGCAACGTCTCGACCCATGCGTTCTGCAATAGCACGGAACGAAATTCCACCCTCTCGAAGGCCCACTACACGTCCTCGTTCGAATTGGGTTAGCTGCCCATATTCACGTTGCAGTCACCTTCGAGGCATGTTTTAATGTACTCTACTGTATCACACACGTCCACAAGTGTCTGAAGTGACACAGACGCGCGTCTGATCTCCTTTATATCTGTCATTGGAATGTCTCATTTGCATGTACAGGGTGGCGCCCCCTGTTTGCGCCCCCTATAAGTTGTAACCTTGAAACTTGAATCAATTGAATAAATACCATAGCTGAATATACTGTCCAAATTTCATTCATCTAACACAAGTCCTTCGTGGTGTTGGGATTTTTTTTTCCGCCAGTGTATTTAGTTTGGAAGGGTGTATTTTCAGAGCAATCATACATCCTGAAATTCGATTACTGTATCTTTTATTATTCTTGTTTATATGAAGCTGCCAGTTCTTTATAATGCTCTTACGTAATTACTTAAACGACAGAACTATAAGCAAATCTCTACAAATTCTTGCGGTTAATTGGGATGCGAACCCAATATCCCCAGCTCTTTAAATCTGAAATCAAGTTACCGGGAATCATTCTGAATTTTTTTTTCTTATTATAAATTGCTCTTTTGATTCCGAATACAGATTTTTCTTTCAGTTTTTATTTCTTATATAAAGCCTTCGTAATCATAGATATTTTATTCCTGAGGGAACCCAGGAACTTTTCATATTTTAATTTTTTTAATTTTATTGCCAGAGAAAATGGGTAATTTTACATTCGGGTTGCGTACTTTTTCTCTTTTTCGTTTTAATTTTCAGACATTAAAAAAAAAATTGAAATTCGTTCTTGGGATTTCTTGGAAATGAATTCGAAGACGGAAAATGAACACAAAAAACTGGCGAGATGAAGGGGAAAAAAGTCAGCAAAAAATAGCAAGGAATGAATCAAGAAATTTTTCCTTAAATAATTAAAATGCGACTCCGCGGACAGAACCGCAACGATAAGAAACTAATTAAGGAGCGATTAAAATAGAAGAACGCATTTTCAATTAAATGTTTAAAGAGACGGAGGGCGGTTGGGAGAGGGGGTTGACAAGAATTCATGCAAAAACTTGATTTGAATAGGAATGACAGATAGAGACTGAGGGTTAATGACAAAATAAAAATAACGGTAAAATGAAAGACAATAAAAGAAATCTCCGGTTGCTTTCAATTTTCAATCTTAGCGATTTCATTAGTCAAACGAAAAATGAAGATCCCCGTTAAATATTTTTAGAACTAGATTTCTTCAGTGCTTTTTGGTTATCTACGCAAGTTTTCTATGAGTATACAATGAATGCCTCCTTTGAACTATAAGACTCCACGTGACTATATTGGGAGCATAAAGCACTTGAAGGACTAAAAAGTGGATCGCGTTAAAAACTTAAGCACTTGAGCACAAGTTGATAGGTAAATGCAGGGCGTGTCCGCATTTGAAGCTTCATATCTTACAATGTTAGATTCAAAGACGGCTGAGGACGGTGGAAATTCTTTTTTTCCAAAAACAAAATCTATGATCACGCCTGCATGCAGAAGGAACGAAAACACGTGGCTTCCGTGTCATAATTCCTATTGAATTTTTCCATCCATTTTTCAAAATAATATCATCATTTACCTGATGTTTGGAGTTACCTCCATTTACTTTCTCTATTTTCTTATAATTCTTATTGCATATTAAAAAAAACCTGAAAGTAGGCTAAAAATGTTCTCATCCTATCTAGCGGCTTCATATGAAATCTGCAGTTGAATGGAAAGCTAAAATAAACCAATCATCCGATACATTAACTGTGGCTAGAAACAGTAAAACCTAGGCCAATTTCTTCTCAGAGTCAATGAAATTATCTTGAAAAAGCAATTCAATTGCAATTCTAGAATACTGAAAATATTTTAAAAATTTTGCATTATAAATGTGTTTTTTAATTTGTGAAATAAACAACTACGGTACTTTTAGACTTTTCTGATACTGTAAAATTATCTTTAGGATGGTAATGAAATGCTGAACAAACTTCCGCAGATAACTCCCTCACTGTTCATTTAAACATATACCCAGAAATGCATAGATTTCGATGTAGAATGCACAATTATCAGCAAAGTGCAACATTTTTGTTTCCGATGAAATTGCTGTTTCTTAGTATATGTTAAGCCTGCCAACCCTTACAATTTGCTTTTCCGCACGTAAAACTCATTATCCACCCTTTCGCGAAATGATAATGAACCATAGTAACAGTAGCAAAATATCACGGATATAACGGTTAACAATGTCGATTGATAATGTATGTTGCTATGCCTTTCATTTCGACATTTAAGAAGTGTTATAACCGTGTTTCTCAAGGCTTGTGTTCTAGATTTTCTCATTCCTATCCATAGATGATCAGTATTTTGTGAAATTATTTTAAAACGTGGGGTAAAAAAATAAAACCCAATTCATTACCATGCTTATGTTCTTTGTTTAAAATCTTTTATAATGGATTCTGCGATGATACGAGGGTGAGTCAATTGAAAAACCGCAAAATTGTAATTAAAAATTCCAAATTTCGC
>JAHWFO010022496.1:3534339-3551410 GCA_023313115.1 Rhysida immarginata
TTTTTCCTAAAATGAAAAAGACATTAAAGGAAAACGTTTTGACACATTCAGGATGTCCAGAGTGCCACGACAGCACAACTTAAGTCAGTCAAGAAAGAAGACTTCCACGACTTCTTCAGAAATTACAAGAAGAACGTTGGAATCAGTAGCAAGAGAGACTACTTTGAATGAGGCTAAAGCCAATGTTCACTTAGGTGATATGCGTATATATTTTTTAAATAAAACATTCACCATATTTTTGATCACCCCTCCTATAATATCTAAAATTCAAATCCGAAGTCTATAAATCCGAAATCTATAACTTCATTTTATGTGTTTTTTTAAAGAAAGAAATCGATATTTTCAAATATCGAATATAATATATAGAGTATAACTTTAAATCATATATAAACCGAGACTTTTAAATACAAACCTAAGTAATTGCATTCAAAGAGAAGACTGGATCCGTTTGTAATTAACATTATTAATTCTAGCAAAAAAAAATTTTAAATAGAAATTCGTTGTTATTTTTAGAAAGTAAAAAAAAAACACACTTTTCAAACCCGCTTATCCGTTAGGGTCGCAGGGGCAGCAGCCCTATGAAGTATCTCCAGCGATCGCGATCTTCCGCCGTCAGGCGCATGTCCACCCAAGCGACTCGAACTAGATTTTCCATGTAGTCTAACCATCTGGTTCTAGACCGACCCCTTGGTCTCTTACCCGCCGGCTTGGAAAATAACTGCCTAGGAAGACCAGTTTGCAGCATCTGTATCACGTGGCCATACCAGCGCAACTGAGATCTCTCAATGCGGTGAAGTAGCGGCTCAACACTTAAAGACTCCCTTATTGTGCTGCTGTGCAGGGTAATCTATCTAGTAGGGTAACACCTGCCACACTTCTTAGAAATCTCATTGCACCCGCGATCGCATTCTTTCGGTCATTACTTCGGTCAGATAAAATCATAAAAAAATCGCCGTAGACAAAGAGGCCTGAATTTCATTATTTCCGAGGACTTAACTTCGAAACGGTATAAACTTTTTCGCCTAGCCCGGCAAACTCTCGGTGCGAACAACGTCTGGACTTTCAAAGGCAATGTTTAAGAATTCCGCCGATGTAGTCTCAATGATCGCATCGGAAGAAGATCTTAAAAACCTGTGATACATTTTTCAACTAATTCATCTCCCACTGATGTATTTGTTTTACACCAACATGTCGCGATTAATTTTGTTCACTTAAGCCTCCGCTTGCACTTCCTTCCTTCGTAACTTCTCTCTTCTTACTAATCTACATTTGCGAATTTTCCTCGCAGTTTCTTCACTCGTCTCTCCCTTCTCCAACTGCTTTTACTAAGCCTTTTATGGCTCCATATTATTCTCTATCGTCTTTCAATTCCCTTGTCAAATCTAAGGACCATCTACTCTCTTTCCTTTACATAAACATCAGAAGCATTTTTTCCAACTTTGATCTTTTTGAAAGTTACGTTTCTCAACTATGTATTAAACCTAATTTAATAGCCCTCACTGAAACATGGAAAACTGATTACAAAGATATCCCGCCCCTCATGAACTACTCCTCACTTTCGATTAATCGCACCGGTAAAAAAGGTGGTGGCATTACAGCCTACTTTACCTGTGATTTCCCCTTAAATTTAATCGATAAGTACACCAATAGTTTTCCGGATTACGAAATTTTATATTGACCTGCTAATGGGCACATTAATAACTTCCTTGATCACTTAGAATTTTTTCTGTTCCACCCCATTACCCGCAATTCCCACTGTTATATTTTAGGCGATTTCAATCTTAATTTTAACGATACCTCATCACAAGATACTTCACTGTGTATGAATCTTTTAGCAACAGCTGGCTTCCAGCCCCAAATATCAGTTAACACTTACCATAATATTCACAACGGTGCCTCCTTGCTCATCGATTAATTATTCACCAACCGTCCAGATGTCGTTCAAGGAGGAGTTTTTGACTTTCTAATCGCTGACCATTTTCCGTTATTCATTATAACTGAAGCAATCCCATCAAAGGGTCCGTCCTCTCCCACACAACCCTCGCATATTATTACTCCTTTTCGCAAAGCCATCTTCTTAAGTTTCCTAGAGATAACGGACTGGGATACCATATTCTCGGAAGCAGAATCCACAGGCCTTTCCTTGTTATCTTCATTCTTACGCCATTTCTATTTAGGTTACTACCGTTATTTCTCTTCCCTTTCCTCCACTGAATACAAGAACAAATTTGCATTCAGAAATCCATGGATGACCCACGATTTATTGAAACTTCTCAACGAAAAAAACCAAGCCTACAAACTATTGAAAAAATTCCCATCTTCCATCAATCAACATAATTATAAGACTCTCTTAGCTCAATGTAAGAACAAGATAAAATACCATAAAAATTTATACTACTCAAACTTAATTAGCAACTCGAACTCCACACAACGTAAATGGAAAATCATTAATTCATTACGAGGCAGCAACCGCCCCTCAACCCTTCCGAATATTTTCAGTGACTCCTTCACCACCAATAATCTGGACGAGTTCCTTTCTTCTTTCTTTCCTTCCCGCCTACTCCAACTTCTACTTTAAGGCGTAGTCCCTGAGTCTTTTATCGTCTCTCCTGCAACCCCCAAACAAGTAGTTAACGTTATCAAATCTCTCCCCGCCTCCAAAGTTAACGATTCCTTAGGCATCCGGCAAGATGTAGTGACATTCTCTGCCTCAGCTCTTTGCTACCCTTTATCTATAGTTTACAACGCCTCAATTTTAACAGGCATCTTTCCAGATGAATTAAAGATGGGGAAAATTGTTTCTATCTTTAAAAAAGGCAATCACAATTCCTTTTCCAATTATCGCCCAATCACAATCCTACCGATCTTTTCCAAATATGTATTTTTATACACCTATGCGATGCTTCCACACAGATCCTGTGTGACCTTCGGAACATCCAATATTCTGATTTTTATATAATAAATAAAATAAATTCTGATTTTATATAATAAATAAAATAAAATAAAATTACCCAAGCCTCATGACCATAGGTGAGAATGGGGACAAAGATAGATTTGAAGACTGAGAGCTTGGGCTTCTGCCATTTCTACTTTTGCCATTTAGCGAGTTCTATTGTAATGGACAAATTTCTTAAGTATCACCCAAAAATGAATACAAATAATGTTATTTTTGCTAACTCTAAATTGATATTGTGTATATTCTTCAAAAAATTTAATTTAATTTCTTGTCGCTTAGTTACTTGAATGAGAAACATAAATTAATTGTTTAATTGGCTGTTCTGTGCAGAAAATTCAGGTACAAACCGGTCAAAAGAACAAATAAAGTTTCCATTAAAATATAATAATGAACTTTTTTCCATAATGCGTGGCCTCCTGCGTTTTGGAGCTATGGATTTGTTGAAGAGAAATACATTACTTTAGATGACAATGTTGAACAATTTGGGGTCAGCGCAACAGTGATCTAACCTTTCCACCATGAAAAATTAAATATTGATACCAGCAGCTGCTTTTGACAAGAACTGCCTTCTTACAAAATAAATTGGGCCACTTCTATATTATTTTGAAGCCACTTATTTTTTCCCTGAAATGAATTTCCCTTTTGTCCAACCCAAATAATCAATGAGAAGATAGCACTACGTCACGTATAACAATGATAGTGATGCTTCGAGTCTTGAAAACGTGGAAAAAAACAAATTCTGTGGATATTCGTGGAAGGAAAAAGTTAAAGAATATTGATTCGTGCATTAAAAGGTAAGAAGAGGAAAAGAAACTCGGGAGAAGAATCTTCATGGAGAAGTGGCAAGAGATAAACAAGACCCACGATACAAAATATGTACGCAATTTTTTGAACTGTTTAAGTAAAAAGTGTTCCAGCAGTTTGGAATAGTTGTTATTTCAGTTTGTACAATGCATATGTAGTGATCTGTAAAAGCAAGCAAAGTGAAACGAAGGAATTACAATAATCTTACTTCTCAGACTAGAACTGAAGAAAGGCAAATAGAAAATAGGGCTCTGATGAGTCAAATGATAGTGAATATAAAAAAAAACCAAACATAATGTGGATTTAAACAATAAGAATGAAAGACTAACCTCTTGTCCACAGGCAGAAATTATTTAATAAAAAAGAATGCGTATTTAGACCACATGAATGATGACCACAATGAAATGTGCATTACAGGAATTTTAATAAAGAGTAATTAAAAGATATGTTTCAGTTACAAAAATTTTAATTTGTTTTAATGAGATTTAAATTGGAAAGTGGTCGGAGCTTAAGTCTTATCCAAAACGGGGTTCGCAACTTCAAAACTTTTAAGACGCACTGGTCTATCTAATCAAGAAAAGGTGTTCCATAATCCTCATAAAAAATTACAATATCTCTAAAACTTCTTAACAATAGACATGTAACATTGTAAGTAACTTAATAAAGCATCATTGAATACATCATACCAATTAAATAATGTTTTCCAAATTAAAGAGATAAAACGCAATTATAGAATTCTAACTTACA
Organism: Rhysida immarginata; assembly: GCA_023313115.1. Classification (NCBI taxonomy): domain Eukaryota; kingdom Metazoa; phylum Arthropoda; class Chilopoda; order Scolopendromorpha; family Scolopendridae; genus Rhysida; species Rhysida immarginata. Next base: position 3,538,847 of record JAHWFO010022496.1, read on the forward strand.
AGATCTGCATAGTCCGGGAACTCATATATTTTGTAAGCTTTTAAACAAATCATAATCTGTTCAATTGTTAGATATTGCTAATTTTTCTTGCCAATAAGACTAAGAATTAATATTGGAAATTTAATTGGATCCGGCATTTGTGGTACAGTATAACAGTTAAAATGGCATCATTTATTCTTAGCTTCACATCGAGCATGGAATTTGGATGGTTTGCATATCCATGTGTGGCTTTCGAGGGACTGCATGTCAAGCACCTCCTTGATTAGAACTCGTAATTACTTTTTTATTTGTTAGTAAACACAGTGTTTTTTATGTTGGAATCGTCGTCTCTATTTTTAATTTTGTTCAGATACATGAAGATTATTTTACTTTGATCAAATAGGGTAGCTTCTCTGCAATAGCGCCGGACCCTTGATGACAATTTATTTTTTTTCAATTTGGATTATTGCTTTTGTCGATGGGGTTTGGATTAATTAGACGATGCTCAACAACTAGGTAATATAGGTAGCTGGCTGTTTCATTCTCAATCGAAAAGATATTCCCGTGTATAAGAAAATAGCCTGTTACTTATTCATTCCTACAACCACGTTTTCGCTCACTTAACCAGTCACTCATTCCTACAATCAGCGCAACATTTTCTGACTAGGCAAAGAAATTTTCAGAATGACATACGTTTTTACCTTCAAATGTGCTTTTAGCACTTGTGCCCTGGCGATAACGTTGCAGGCGAAATGATGTCGAGTTTTATCTTAATCAGGTAATTCTTTCGTGCAGGCGGATGCTAGCTGAAAAATGAAGACGTCAGCTTCTCCATTACAAAAAGTTTGAAACATCTAACAATATTAGGCCACCCTTTAAATAAAATGAATGGAAGGGGTTTTCCTGAACACCCTGTATAAATTATGCCATTGGTACGAGAAAGCCCTACTGTTGCTGTCTTAAGTTTCACTTTGCTGGCATCTGATGGTCAGATGCGAAAACTTTTTGTGATCATACCCACATGTTAAAGAATGATCGAACTCGGCGATCGCGGAGACGCAGATCTTAAATTTTTGGTCACTTTAAAATCTACAACCTATTACTTAATTATCATCGTAACCAAAGATGAAAGGAGTTTAAACATTACTTTCTTCAAATTTATTCGACATCATTTTGAACTTTATAGTTAAAATGGCATTCTTAAACGACGTATTTAGTCTTGCTGTATTTGTTTTTCCTTAAGACTGTTTCATCTTCTATAGTGCACCTTTTAAAGGCTGCAATTTTTTTTTGTCTTCTTTTTAATGGGATGGATTTTTATAGTGTGTGTTTTGTTTTTTTTTTTTTTTAGATTCCACTCAACATCACCTTCACTTCTTCTTCAACGTGTCGGAATTGGATCCGGGAGAAAAGCTTCTGGAAGCCGAGTTCCACGTGTTCAAGTTGAAGCCGCGCGTCACGCTCAAACCCAAGCCTCGTCCCGGCGACGTTCGCTCGCATTTACTGGAGGTAAGTTGAAAGAGAAACTCGTGGGGATGGGCAAGGGATCACTTTAAAATGTGTTGGATACTTTTTATAATGCCACAGTGATGAAACGAACGACGACAAAAGAGCTTTCAACTATAATGTCGCGTTCGCTTTCACAATGGCGCACTGCAAATCCTCCAAAGCTGTTTAAGGCTTTTCCCTCTCCATCTTTTTTCTTTTTTCTTCCAAAATTTTGTTGCGTTTCAGTTGATAAAAATAGCACTCTAGCCTTCTGTGCGTTTTCCAGATAATTACTTTCGAGAAAGGCCGATCCACATAATTGCTCTTAATAAACCTTTTTTAATTCATTAAAGCGAAAAGCTGATCTCTCGTCAAAAATTGCTTACAAAATTATTATTTTTTATATCTCTATGGTTTAAAATATACAAAACAAGAAATGAGTCTATTTCTTTTAATACTTTAATAAGTACATCGAAGAAATGGAGAAATATTGCTCATTTTTAAGGGCTTTTGTGCAACAAAAGAAGAGTTTGAAAAGGCAATATCTCGCAGAGTTTTGAAAGTAGCGCAACGCCGTTTGCGTAGAAATGTTTAGAATAACAGCAGGTTATTATGAAATCAAAAATCTTATTATTCATTTTAGTTAGATATTTTATCATCTGCTTGTGTCATACCTGAACTTGTATGGGATATAAGAGAAAAGGAGTTACGCTATCAGTATGCTATCATGAACCAGATATAAGCGATCTTATTCACACTGTTCTATTACAACAATAATTGTGCAACACTGAAAGAGCTAAGGAATATGCAGCACTGTGGCTAATGATAGATAAATTAGAGAGAAATGAATCTTTGGCAGCACGACACAAAGCGAAAGACCACAGACGCTTGATGTTGCTTCAGAGACTATTTCACAGGAAATGGAATTGCAATGTCATATGCACATGGAGACTCATTTGCTCGTCAAATTTCTCGTCACACTGACATTCCTTACGGGACATTACAACGGATTCTTAACAGCAACGACTGCAACGACACCGAAACTGCAAGCTTGCGTTTTCTACAGCTTCTCGAGTGTGAGGCATTGGATTCTTGCCAAATGGGTGCAAATAAGAACTGGTTGCTAAACGTTGTATGGACAGATAAGATACTTTACCTCAAGCAGCCGCATCTGGGCAACGGAATCCCAGAGCTTTCTTAGAAGCGCTTCTCCATCAGCCTAAGGTGACACTGTAGTGTGAGTTCACTGCTTAATTTCTTATCTGTCCTATGTTTCTTTGGAAAGGTCCGCGCGCTTCCTTCTAAATGTCAGGGACAGGTTCACATTGTATACTTAACTTACAGATGTATCCCTAACAAGAGAGAAATGCAGTGCACGTTATGTAAACATTTTCCGCAGACATGGCCTCCTAGGTCACCAGACTATACACCCTGCGATTTTTGTGTATGGGGAATATCCAAAATCAAAACCGTATAGAAATCATCCCACTTCACTGGCTATGCTGAAAGATGCCATTCGACACCATTTTTCAGCCACACCTTCGAATATGCAGTCCTAGTGTTTTCGCTGGCGAAAATCTGCCGTTACGTTGGATACATGATATAAGGTGTCTATTTCTACTATCGATACTTGAAACATTTGGTTGTAGCGCAAAGAGGTGAAAAAAATTTAATTAAAATAAGTAATAATAAACTCGATATGATTCTAATCATTCCTAAGCAAACCTCGTTGCGCTATTCTCAAAACTCCGCGAGATTTTGGGGCCAGATCGCGAGACCTTTTCAAAATGTGCTAGAGTTTTGGATCACCCGATACTTACTAACATTCTCAAATCGCGTTTATCACATAATTTTAAGAAATTTACTTCACTTGAAATTTAGATTTAAAGAGGTTTCATACTTTTATACTGTATAATTTTGAGTTTTCTCGATTCTACTGTTTTTGTCCAAAACCCACTCTAAAACCAGTAGCAAAGCAAGAGTGAATGGTGCCCGGAGCATGGCGTTCATTTTTCATCTCGTCTTCTCATATTTTGTCCTCGCGGCGCCCCACAGTGGGCGAAAATGACAATCTAGCCGGGAAAAAATATTTTTTGTGTAATTCATGAGCAGAGGATGTATTTTTAAGTACATATACATACTCGGTAAGTAACACTATATAGTATTATGCGTATGTACAGGGTGATGCAAATATCAGTCACATACCAATACCGCATTTCCTTTCTAATATCAGAACTTTCCCCGAAACATGTAACCTGCAATACGTATAAACTGATAATTTAAAAATGATTCTTAATTCAATTTACTCACACTCACAAGAATGTCTTCAGAACAATTTTCCAAATTTATTTCCTGATGACAAACGATGGTAGTGAGATTTTTGTCTGTTTTATCCAGGAGCACGTCACAAAGTTCTCCACGAGTAATTTCGATGGCCTACATCATTGTACGAAAAAATGTAATAAAGTTTTTTCCGCACTTTACCGCACTATGGGTTTTAACACAGTCTGATGTGTAGAGCACACTTTACTCAGAGCAGTTGATGTTCTTGTGACACCCCTTGACACGGGTTTTAAAAGTCTGTGTAAACTGCCATTTCTCACATGGATGTATTACATGCGTATGTAAACAACTGAAAGACCTACAACTATCGCCTATCAGCTCAAAATGATGAGGACACTGTGCTCTACAATGTTTTCGATTATTTTGTGAGGCTATAACTGCGTATAGCCATGTGGCAAATATGTATAATTCGGTATTCTAAAATGCTAATGAGTTGGAATGGCATTTTGTTTGGAAGATAAAATAACATCGGTTACTAAAAGAGACATTTCCACGAAAAAAAAGTCTAAAATTAAAAGTATGCATAATGATTTTTTCCGGCTAGACTGTCATTTTCGCTCTCCAGTCTTTGGCAATTTGAATGCCTATAGGGTGGTTCTCTGTTTAACTCATTAAGACAAAATTGGTGATATTATGCAAAGTGTAAGGAATATAGGACTTAGTTGGTTTGAAATATGCCGTAAGCTCGGTGATTAGACTGTAATTTGAGAGGGGCCCCCTCTTAGAACAGTTGCAGCATTAAAGTTTATTGTGATTATTTCTATGAATAAAGGGTGTTTTTTTTGAGAATTATAAAAAAGTCTTGGTGTCAATGTTTATCTCTCATACCAGGCCCCGAACCCCTGACAGTTACCCCTTTTCCAGAGGTGAGTCGTTGTACATATTAGTCAGTAGCGTAGGAGCTTGAGGGGGAGGTACGTCACATTTTCATTTTCCTGCGCGCCGTCCCCCCCCCTCCCCCAGCAAGGGTAACAAGGCTGGCTGTTACAGCAATCGAAACCTCGCTGTAACAAATCAAGAGTAATTAAAAGAACGAGATCGTCCGAGATCGAGCTTGAGAGGAGAGAAGCGGAAGATTCGATCCCGACTGGCAGGAGAGGAAAATGGAAGAGAAAGAAAAAGACAGTTGGTAACGAACGAGCTCGGCGTTTGGACGCCTCTTCTCACGGAAAACAGTTGAGTTCTGAAGACAGCACGTCGATTGGAAAGGAAATGCAAAGCTCGAGGCCGAAGATAAATTCGGAAGGAGAATTTAACAACGGGCTGAAGTACGAAGAAGCTTCAGCGACGGGTAAGGAGCAATGGCGGAGAAAGAGTGACCCTGCATTGAAAGAGACGAGAAACCGTTCGTTTAGACAGCGGGAGGCTGTCTTGACTTCTTCGCCGCCAGCTGAATCTTGTTCTCTCAACCTTCCCACGACGAGCTACATTACTCACCTGGAATTGGCATATTTGCACGAAGGAACTCAGCAAGGGAAAGCCGAATATATTTGCTGCCTGGAAAGACGACGCTTCGTCGGGACTTTTCCGATGCCTTACTTCCTTCATGCTCACCGCTGTTTCTTGCGGAAATTTTGAAACTACAAGCATGTGGTTTCCTGGAGAACTGTAAGCACTCATTTTTACTTTCTTATACGCAGTATTGTATAAGTATTGTAATCAGAAAAATTTCGATCTCGAGATTTTCACTGATCTTCACGTTTTCGGGTACCTAGATTACGAAAAAGTGATTTTTGGAAAATGTCTGTGTGTCTGTTTGTTGTGTGTTTGTGTGTCCACGATAGCATCCAAACGGCTAAAGCTATCGAGACCAAACTTATAAACTTAAGATTATAATCTTCCTCGGGAGGTCTGATTAGTTTTCTAGTGGAATCAGTGAACCGGAAGTATCAGTTTACTCCAGCACCAAAATATAAATTTTGAAATATCTCGTCAACCATGTAAATTTTGAAGGGATTGAAAAGTGTTACGTTTGCAATTTTAAACAACTTTTGTTAACAAAATTTTTCAAAATTTCAACCGGAAGTACCAGTTTTACTCTTATCAAAATCCAGTTTTTTGCTAATATAGGCGAAAGAAGGTGGTATAGGAAAATTTGGAATCTACCAAAGTGTTTAGAAGCTAATTTGAAGTAACTTTTATTCACAAACTTTTTCAAAATTTCTATCGGAAGTCGCTATTTTAGACAGTAGTTTAATTTTTTTCTGTATTTGGACCAGGACATTTGCGTATAAGAAAGACGTGTGGTGACCACACATCATTTTTTTCTGTTACTTACCTGCGAACTTAAACGGTACTCAAATTATAATGTTCTTAAACCCAAGAAGCAATAGTGCTTTATTTGAAACGATGAACAGGAACGCTATTAAATTTTGGCGGCTTAATTACATAGGTTCTAATTCGTAATACCGCTTACCTAAGAAGTAAGTGGGATTGACCCGCCTAGATTTTATTTTTTTTTTTTTTTTGGTGTGTGTTATGTGCATTCTAAATGAAGATATTTCAAATTATTAAGTAAAGCTAATTGTGAGATATTTGAGTAAAGAAAGTGTTCAGTAATTGTTTGGAAATTTACGTCCTAAGTGTAATTTTCTTTTAATTTCACATACTTGTCTGCTGAGGCAAATTCTGTCTTTACAATTCAGTGAATTACAACCTTTTATTTGTGTTTCAACAAGTCCACATATTAATTGCGTTTAAATTATTTTTGCTTTCAGAATAAGCTATTTGCTTGAATTAGTGTTCTAAGTTTCTTTATAAGAATACGTTAAGGACGTTAATACTATTCAATTTAAGACTGTTGGAAGTTTAGAATTGACTTTTCTTGAACCCTGATTAATTAGCTAATGAATTATTGAAATGAAGATTTAAATGTATGATATTTAAATTTATTGAGCTAATAACTTGTCAAAATATATGTTCCGTTAATGTGACTTATTAGAATGATTGATTGACTTTATTTGGACATTTAGCAAATTTGAAATCATACATTTATTGTTGGCTTTTGTGAACTTTACAATTTTACGTATAATGAGATTGCTATTCAGCTTAGATATTAAGTTCTTTTGGTTTTTGACAATTCTTATCATTAATTTAGAATTGCAATTTTGTGCTACAAAAAGGTGGTATCTATAATTTAGAATATCAGAAAACTTTCATAGTGTTGTGAATGAGAGATAATTTTTATAAGCAGTTTGCTTAATTATTTCAAGCTTTAGGTTCAATTGTATTTGAGCTTAGAAGTAGCTTTGTGGATTCATTTTACAATTTTGTTTTAGTTTTGTTATTATCAAATCTTTGAATAAATTTATTCAGTAATTTCTACTCAAATGTACAGCTGTTTGTCACCCAGTTATTGTGTGCTATTTATCCAATCTTTCACTGCGTCAGTCAGGCACGTGACACTAGCGCCCGGGTCATCAAGCTCCCCGCTTTGCCGCGTCCCTTCGCTACACCACTGTCTGAAACGAGCATCGATCAGAATGAGATTTCTATCAGCTTAATTTGAAAAAACAGATCAAAAGTATCACAGATAAAGGATTTTTTTTTATTATGGAACAAATAGTATGCATATTAAAGTTACTTCAATACATTAGGGCCAAACAGACCCTTATATTGTTATTCGATAGATTTTGCCAGGCAAGTTAAATGTTTTGCTTTAACTCTCTCTAAAATATTTATATAAAATGTTATAATTTGTTTGTAAAACGAACTTCGAAATTGGTGAATTGTGACTTGACTTTCAATTGTGTGAACTTAAATTGTCCATCTGCATTTTCTGCAAAATAGATTGACTATCAAATGTCAATTAACCTGCACAGGCATGTTATATGGGATAATTTTCGGAACACTACGGCGGATTCTGCAGAGACACCCGTAAATCTATAACGGCATCACGAACTGCAAGCGTCAAGAGTTCTCTTCGTCCATTTGGCGACGACATCGCGAAATGGACGTAGACGAGAGAACTGGCTGCTAAAAGTTTTATGTACAGCTGAGGTACACTTTTCTCTCACAGGAGCCGTAAACACACCCTACTGCCGCATGTGGTATCCCAAAGCTTTCTTGAAAGCGCTACTCCATCAGCCTAAGTATCAGTATTGTGCGAGTTCACTGCTTTCTTTTTATCGGTATTTTTATTTCTTTGAAAATGTCCGCGGAAACTTTTAATTTGTAACGACATCGTTTACAAATTGTTATGCCTTAGACACAATCTCATATTAAAAGCGGGAAAACAATGGCAACTCCGAGACTCCATTACGGCCGTTTGAAAAGTTTTTCAAACAATGTCGAGGTTTCGCCCCACTATTCTACTATAAACGCAGATTTGAGGGAAATAGTGAGGGCTTTCGGAGAGAGGTGCGTGGTCATGAAATTTTCTGGGTGAGAATGCCCAGAGGGGCCGAAACTACCAAAGGCAAATCTTTGAAATTATTATGACAAAGCAAAATATGCTATTTATGGAGTTCTAATTGCACGGTTTGTATAATCATTAATGTAAGTGGCTTTAATGTTTTATTGGAAAGAAAATAAAATAATGGCGTAATCCAAACTCTGCTAATAGTATAGCGATTATAAGTCTCTTTACCCGAACACAGAGAAACAGTTCACGTGGGCATTTTGAACACATTCTGTGAACTCCTTTCTTAAGCATAAAACAGAATAGTTTATAAACCATTCCCATTCATTAATTTATGTTATGCGCTCTTTGCCGTTTGTTTAACCAGCTGGGTTAAAATGATCTTTTCAAATATAAGACAAACTTGACAAACCGTATTTCTTTGAATAATAGCCGTCCCCATTTTATCGCCGCCCTCAAACAGAAAATTAATTACCAATTTATTATTATTTTTAAGAAATTTTTTAAGGTAAATAAAAGGTAAATTTATTAAGAAAACAAATAAAAAATTTAAAATATTTAGCCATAAATTAAAAAAAAATTAAAAAAGGAAGCAGGAATGTGAATGCATTTAACGCCGCCATCAAATAAAACGCCGCGCCCCAAAAAGTTAAAGTGAAATAAATGCCGCGGCGTTTATCCAAATAAATACTGTACGGTATTTGATTTACGAATGAGATTGATTGACCATTATGGATGATAGAATAAACTAGATTGATTGTTCACTTTAATATTGATCCACATTAGTTTGGTTAAATATAAAATTCTTATTTTCCCAAACTGAGTGTGTTGATTTCGTTTTGTGTAGAAATGAAACAAATAAGAATACTAACTTAAAAACTACTTTTATTTCTCCACTTAATCTCCCTGTATAATGAGACACTTGTCGCATCGTTTCACAAGCCCCTCAAAGCCAGCAGCAAACAATTCTTTGGGCTGCTGCCTGAACAAATGAAAGTCGCTTGGAGAAAGGTAAGGGCTATACAGTGGATGCTCGAAAAATTCTTAGTTGAATTTTCGCTGCATCTCAAATGTTTTGATGGCAATATCATCCAATAATAACACACCTTTAATGAGGTGTTCTGTCGCTTCCGTCGAATAATATTACGAGGTTTCATGAGGATGTTGCAGTAGGAGTCGACATTTACAGTTTACTCTCTTTGCCGGAATGTGGTAAGCCATATTCCCAGGTGATACCAGAAGCCTATGAGCATCACTTCCCGGCGATGAAGCTGTACAAAGGGAATTCTGACAGCAGCCCAAAGAATTTAATGCTGCTGGTTGTGAGGGGCTTGTGAAACGATGGGACAAGTGCCTCATTGTACAGGGAAATTATGTGAAGAAAAAAAAGTAGTTTTCAAGTCAGTACTCTTATTAGTTTCATTTTTTATATCAATTCACTCTATGCCTTAAAAAAAAAAAAAAAACACCTGTAACTTACGCAATAAATATGATTTCTAAACGAAGTTTTAAGTTTTCCTTGAATTCAGAGAAAGATTCTGAAGACCTTGGGGGTAACCGAGGAGAGACGCTGAAACGACACCGAAATTTCCTTTTTATGCAAAGCAGATTGAAGATTTTTTCTGAAGTCAAATGCTGTCTCAACATAAAATCAAGGATGTTCCACAATTGCCGATTCGTATGTTTTCGAATGCTATCGTCGTATTTCTCATCGTAAGGAAGAAATCGGCATTTTATAGAGTGGCAACGGCGTAATCTTTAAGTTATCATTTCACGATGATAAAACTTTCATGAGGTCGAACGTGAATAAATGGTTTCGTATGAAGAAAATCGATTAATTCCCTTCGATTTTGAAAAAAAAGACTACATAAATCTCTATAATTTTTAATTAAATTTTAATTCCATTATTTATTTTTAAGCAGTTAAATTATTCATTTTTGAAATAAAATTTTCAAGTTTTAAATTTCACTTTTGCAATATAAGTAACTGTAGCTTGGAAATAGGAACTAGGGAAATTTCACATATTCCTCACTAAAAGATGTAAATATCATGCTAAAAATTATGTAATAGAATATAAAAATACATAGATTATTTGTAAAAACCTAAGTTTACATCAAAGGAAAAAAACTGCAACAAATTTCATTGTTTTAAAACATTTCTCCGTGTGAACTTTTCCTTGTTCCTGAGGCTAGACTACTATAGTGGTTTCTACGTATTTTTAAACAAATTTATAGGAGACCATTCACTATAAAATTCTACCAAGGCTTCAATTTTCATTCAAGTCATAAACAGTGTTGAAATCTTTCGGTTGAAATAGCGCTGAATTTTTCTTCTTATGCAAAACAGAGCGGAATTTCGCTCAAATCGAAGGCTGCCACAATATAAAGTCAAGAACGATGATAAATTGACTAACGATGATAAGTAATCTGTTCTTTTTTATTAATTGCAAGTACTATTAAATGGATAGACATGGATAGACTCTCTATGGATTTCCTATTACTGTTAGGCACGTTTTATTTCATATATCGTACAATAATAGTCTCTAAGGATACAAAAACATCAATTTTTGCCTAGAACAGGCTCTTTTGAATTGAATATGCATATGGTGTATAAAAGATTGTGTATTAGGTTCTTTGATCTTCTTTTGCGTTTATCATATCTAAGAAATCGGAGAACTTTGAACGAACGAAAGCAAAACAATCTCCTTCCTGCATCTGTAAAACTCTCATCTAATGTTAAGACCTCGTATTGTGAACATTTCTCTGCAAAAAGAAAGTTCTTGCATTATACACTGAATTAGACATTTCTAAATATCTTTTCTTGTAGATATCTCATTGAGCCTCCTTTGCCCTAAATTATTGCATGTATTGTTATTAGACAAGGAGTCTACCAGAAGTTTAATTGGAGAACATCAAGTTTCTCTATAGAATATCAAGCCTAAGAAGACTTTCCTTCAAATCGTTCGCAAGTAGATAACTTTTTTAAATTACTTTTTCAAATGTAGCCTATACGTTCTCTACTGAAATCCACATAAGATACTGGAAACCATTTCTGTACTATGAAAATGTCTATTGTTCTGTTCTGCTATGAAATTAGTGATTTTCGTATTGCCCTAGGGCTATTTATACCAATGCTCTGCATTTCCTGAGAATGTGTGAGAACATCCAGTATAAAATGAATATGTGAAGTGTTGTATGCTTTAAGCTCTGCTGCTCTTTATAAGTCTTGTCAGATGATATCGATCTTTATTATCATATACTGCATATGATTAGGTCGATTACAGCTATCAGCAATTTTAATAGCTGCAAAGTCATGAAGTTACGCATGCCATCATGAAATTTGCATTAATACGCTATGAGTGATAATTACATTGACTTATTTTCAATTTAGTGGCCGGTATATATATCTATAGTGTACTCTATGTCGTTATAAGAATATATTCCCAACTAAACTAATAAAACTTGATGAGAAATACAAACTGATTTGCAAGTAAGCAGCATACAAATCCAGAGTCCATTTAGCATTTAATCTAATAGTTAACAACAACTCAGTAGCTCTATTAACCTTTTTATTAGTATCATTTTATAAAGATCATTTTGTTTTGTAGCTTATTTCACAGTATCCCATTGACTACTGTTCTTCAAGGATGTTCATTATATCTGTTAAATCCATTCCGAAGTTGGTATGATGATGACGATTTCCCCTTTCGTTGGTGACACTTGAATTTGTGTTTATCTCTGTTTCTGGACGACGTCCAAACACTCGATTACTACGAGGAGCAGGTGTTCGTTGTCCCAAAATATCGTAGGTGTTAATGACGCCATGTCTTAAGCACATTCATAAACAATTGCGAATAAGCTATTATCATTCCACAAAATGATAAAAACTTCGACTAGTTTTAAACTTTGGTAAAATCATTTATTCAGGTTTGCTATGAGGAAAACGACCACTCCAAAAAGATCAGAAAGACCTGCCTTTTTATAACCTAAAACATTAAAGAAGGACCAGGGAAAAAATATATTTTAATGCGTTATTTCAGCAATTTAAATGAAATTAAAAATCAATCTAAATCTCAATAATTACAATGGTTTGTTCAGATACGATGATTCGTAATAATACTATTGCTTATAAAATAAGTTGTGAATTTTTCTTAAACTATATCTTATGAGAAATTTTTTAGAACGTAATCATTTTTAATAAAAAATAATTTCTTGTAATATTTTTAAATGCAAACTCGGCAAGTTAATTAGTTGAGAATTAATCTGCAATGTCTTCTGCATTTTCCTGAATTTTCTTATATTAATGAACAATCTTGTTAAAAAAGATAATTTCTATTTTCTTACCAATAATGAAATAAACGACGACCTAAGAAACGCTTTAAAAAAATTAGAGAT
>JAHWFO010022496.1:3551510-3601443 GCA_023313115.1 Rhysida immarginata
TAGATTTCCAAGAGAGAAAATTTTCATTCCACACTGTTGAGCTGTTCTAGCCTCAGCTCTAAAACAGCTCTAGCTGATGTTTAGAATCAAGAATAATGCTTAGACTTTTAGAGTGACAGTGTTTTCTTCTTTTTAACACAGTCATTATAGGCCTAATTCGACTGAAAAATAGAGGCATACTCAGAAGCAAAATTGTGCACAAATAAAATTAAAAGGCGCATCCTTCCGTTATTTCTCGGACAAGACTAATTTAATTAAACGTTGCTCCTTTATACATGTATATTTTAAATATTTGAAGTCTTCACACTCAAATTATGACATCGGAAGCCATTTTATGCATTACTTCATAAAAGTCATAAAAAGTTACTTTTACATAACAAAATAAATTCACTCGTGTTAAGAACAAATGAAAAAACGCAGGAATAACTGGATTCGGAATGACACTGCTTTCACTTGAATCAATTCAGCTGCCGATGCTTAATTTTCGTTGTCAAGAGAGAGAAAATAAAAATTCATAAAATTAAATTAAATTCGTGCTTTGATCACTAAGGTTTTCGAGCTCAACCGACAAGCTACCTTCACGAGGCCGGAATGAAGAGAGGTGGATTTTTTTTTTTCTTTTTTTTTTTTTTAAACATCGGCTGATCAGTTAGTAGTGCTATTCACGATGATTTCGACCCCATTCTTCATGAATCGGAGAAAAGGCTCAAACAACTTAAGTACCACAGGGAACGGTCTTAATTTACGATAAAAAGCCGACGGTTTTCCTTAATAATGAGTATTACAAACTGCATTACTTCTTATGGTTATGGGCTAATTTTCTAGAATTGTTTCTAATGAGTTGTTCGCGCTTTTTTTGAGATCGATTTTCTTCCGATCTATGGGTATTGTGTTTAAAATCCCCGGCCCACTGTAACAATCCAAGTAACTAATCAGCCCAACATAGGCAAATATACAGAAGGTTGATTACGTTCTATGATTACGATTTGGAGGAGAAAGTCCCTTTCTTCACCAACGATCGTGTTCTATTTGGTGGACTATTGCCCTGCGCCCTATCTTCCATTGTAGAAGAGATATCTTCAGAACAGTGAGGCTGATGTTGTTCCATTCCTGTTTGCAGGCTTTCCAGACACCCTCAATGGTTGGTGGACGGCGTCTAGCAAGGCTCGTTTCAGTAATGCAAATCCACAGAAATCCATCAGGATGCATCTGGTAACTTGACGGAGATATCATGAAAAGTGTATAACATATATTCCAGTTTCATCTTCCAAATCCAACATAACTGAACGATCGAATTAGACGTATGGCTGGAGGCTTTGCCTTGATACAGCTAAACTTGGCGGAGATTTCCTCGTGGATAATTGTACTGAGAACATGCTGGTGATAGTAAAGGGAGTTAACCTTAGCCTTCCTGTTCACTTTTCTGACTATGAGCTTGTCGTTGTACGATTATCCCGTAATCCTCATAAATCCTTGTGAATACCTTTCCTTACATTCCTTGGACTGCTTTTGATATGACTTCTTGCCAGTAAGGTCCGATTTTCGGAGACATTTTTTCATGACATTTACTGCTTTCGAATGAAACGCAACAATGCGGATGTAATAGCATCATTTCACGTGCTTTCTATTACGCGCACGTGTACATGACCCCAGCATTCACACAGTAAATCGTTACCAAAGATCGTAATCAACCTTCTGTATATCTGTAGATCGTGAGCTCATTTTCAGATGCTAAGAATGAAAATTCTGGATTATTTAACCATTAGAAGTATACTTTTTAAGATTACCAAAATTTTTATTTGCGAAATCGGTCGTTCTGTTGCCAATTTTTTTCGATATTTTTTTTTTTGATTTTGACTTCAGATTCGAATAGAGCATGAAAATGTAAGTTAAAGTTATAATCGGCCCACATGTCCTATCTATATGGAAAAATGACCAAAATGGATGTTAATGTTAACATTTTGGTCCTTTGAGCAGGGTTGCGGAACCAAAATGTTTAACTTTAACCATTATTTTGGCCATGTTCCCGAATAGATAGGATATGTCTGCCTATTATAACGATTACTCACTTTTTGATGCACTATCCGAATCTAAAGTCAATATAAAAAAAATTCGAGAAAAAAATTGGCAACGAAATGACAGACTTGCGCTATTACCATCGTTCTGACAATGCTGTACCATGCATTCTCCACTGGTTTTTATTATTTAATTTTCGTAATTCTTTTTCAATCTTCATACACAGTCCAGTCACATTAATGTGAGCACCGTCAGTAGCCAAAATAACCACCTTTCGCGGCGCGGACAGCTGCGAGACGGCTAGGAAGAGAGTCGATAAGGTTCTGGAAGGTATTAACAGGGATGTGAAGTCATGCCGACTCCAGTTCTGTGGCGAGCTGCCGTAGGTTGCGCGGTGGAGGATCCTTGGCGCGAACAACCCGATCGACGTGGTTCACAGATGCTCTATGGGGTTTAAATACGGGGAGTTTGGGGGCCAGGGGAGTACCTTAAACGCATCCTCGTGCTCTTCGAAACACGTACGGACACTGCGCGCTTTATGGCACATCGCATTGTCCTGAAAAGGACAGATGCCGTACTTTTCATTGATCCATGGTGCCATCCACAATGGTGCGTGCACCCAGGGAATGCCATGAAAACATTCCCCAGACCATAATGCTGCCTCCTCCGGCCTGGACCCTGGGCACGTGTTGGAGGGCGTTTGTTTTCTGACGCTGAACGCCGTACACGCCATCGCCCAACTCTCTGATGGAGCATAAACCATGATGGAATAAGCCACTCTGTTGCTGTCCAGTTGCGGTACTGGTGTGCAAATGTCAGTCTTTGTCGCCGGAGCCCTATACGCAGCAGCGTTCGCTGAACTGTCGTTTAGGATACACGTTTGGTAGCCCGCTGGTTTATCTGAGAAGTCAGTTGGTCCACGGTTGCACGTCTGTTGGCTTGCACGCATCTCCGTGGCCGTCGTTCACCTCTGTCATCTATGGCCCGCGGTGCCCCAGACATGGCACGTCAATGATTTTGGGTATTGCCATTCTGCCATGCACGGTAGGTACACTTTCAGTACGGCACGCGAACAGTTCACAAAACTAGCAGTTTCGGGAATTTTGCTCCCTTAACTCGGAAGACGATGATCATGCCCTTTTGGAGGTCGGATAAATCTCTACGTTTCGCCATTAACCCAACAATTGCAATGTTTTCTGCTTCCCTCTATATCCCCCCAACCTCTGATAATGGTACGTACCTTCTGGACGTAACCATTTTCCGCTGATGTTGAACGTACGGGGTAGTCACATCAATGTGAGGCCCTCCGCACAATAAGCGACTAAAAAGAAACAAGTTACAAACTTAAATCGCCAATCAGTTTCTAAGTGAAACCACCCGTGTATTTCAATGAGCATCCGCTACTAGTTGGTAACCAGTTTGTAACGCGCCGGTGATCAATCAGCCGCAACTCGGCATGCAGAATCGCTCGGCGATTTCTATTTGTTTTGTAAACAGCCACGAAATGGTAGAACAATCCTTGAATTTAAGACTAGACAACAAATACTATGCATTTTATGTTGGTCTACCACTCTCTAAGACTGAAGGCCTATGTGTTCGTTTCAGAAACTCAATTTTTTTTTTTTTGCTGAAATCGACTTAAAAACTCATGATTCGTAAAGATATGTTGAAATTTTGAAAAAAAAATTTCCGTCTGTAT
Organism: Rhysida immarginata; assembly: GCA_023313115.1. Taxonomy (NCBI): domain Eukaryota; kingdom Metazoa; phylum Arthropoda; class Chilopoda; order Scolopendromorpha; family Scolopendridae; genus Rhysida; species Rhysida immarginata. The sequence continues at coordinate 3,555,226 of JAHWFO010022496.1, forward strand.
GTACGTATGTGACCAATTTTGTGCAGCTAACTCCTCTGAAACGGCAAATAGCAGAACCAAATAAAAAATATATATGCTTAGAGGGCGCCTTAAATTGTGCTTTAGCGTAATTTTTATGTCAATTAGTTAAGCCTTTTTAGAGATATTAATTTTTATGTAAAAATTAAAAAATGGCTGTAGCGTTCAAACCAGCGAAGTAAAGTCAATAAACTTGACATGTATGGACTCCTCTCAGTAAAGCGAATTTTTTTGTAAATGACTTGTTTGGCTGTGATGAGCAGTTTTTGAGTTATTAACTATCCCTCCCCAGACTCCCCCCCCCCCAATTTTTTTTTTAATTTTTTTAATATTTCGAGGAGGTCCTTAAACTATGCATTGACGTATTTTTTTTTGGAAATGGGCTAAGCCTTTTTAGAGATATTAATATTTTTTTTCTAAAAAAGAAGAAATGGCAGAAGCATTCATTTCTTTGTTCCAAACCTAATAAATACGACATGAACAGCTTCCTCTTATTGAAAAAAAAGCAATTTTCTTTTTTGAGTCCGTATCATCATCTCGAGGTAGGCTTGTGCGAATTTCGCCATTCCAATTTATTTTTTTAAATGTAGGGATGAACCTAATATCCTTTACTTCTGCCAGTTTTTCCTTTTTCTATTTTAATAATAATAAAGAATAATATCTTCATCACTTGAATCACTAGACATTTTTAACACGATAATAACAAATAGCTTTAATCACAATAATAAAATTATAATTTAAACAGAATGTTATAATAAAGTCGCGATAATCGAGAAGTAACTTCGCATGTGTCCCGCGGGCAAACGCGAGCACGATAGTAACTGAATTTTATAAACTTTCAGTAGCGTCGTGTGCGATTCATCGTTGGTGATTTAAGTTTCTAATTAGTTTGGTTTCTTTTTTAGTTGCTTAGTGTGCGGAGGGCCTGACTGGACTGTGTATAAACCAGTGCACCCAGCTCGTCCTCACGAGCAGAGACGTGCTGACAGGCGGCTCGCGGAGCACTGGTGAAGAAGTCCATGATGGAGAAGGGGAGCGAGGTGAAGAGAAAATGACCTGCGAAAAATGGAATAACTTTATTTAATTTCTTCTGAAATAACTTGGCTACAAATACAATATCTACTATTCCCTTCCTATTCCCATTCGGACAAAGCAATTATGGACGAAGAAATTAACATGAATTACAGGCCTAAATACAATATATTAGAGTCCGAACCCTCTCTGTGAAAGTGGAACCCAACTTACAACTTTTGCTCGCCAGACCACCTTTTTCCCAGGGCTGATATAAAAGATCGATCGTTTATCACAAATAGTAGCACCAAAAGATAAGCTCAGTTAAGCTTGAAAACCTTAACGATCACAATATGAATTTAATTTAATATTTATAAATTTGGATTTCCTCCCTTTTGGCAACCGAATTAATTCAAGTGAAAGCAGTATCATTCTGATCCAGTTATTCTAGCATACTTTCATCTATTTTTAATGTGGAATTGGGTTTTTAATGAACGTATAACACTTTAATAGCACAAATCCAAATACGAAAACTAATAAGAAAGAAATTGTCTTAATGAAAGTTATTTTACATGAAATATAAAATCCTCGCTTCAGGTGGATAATGGAAAATGTTTAGGAAAAAGAATGTTTATTTCATTTAATAAACTAATTGGGAGGACTTAATAAACGAAAATTCATAAATAGAATTTAACGCTTACAATCGATTCGTTTTGTTGCATTTTTTTCCCTTTTATTTCGACAGTGGGATTTCTCATCGTTATATAGAAAAAAATGTTTTTGAACTCCTTTCCGGGAGAAATACGCACATCCGTTTGGTCTAATGCTCTCACTTTCTCATTCATTTTAATCACTAAAATAGAAGAAATCAATCCATGCGTAGACAAAGTAAATATTCAAATTATACAAAGAAAGAGTTTTCGGCGCATTTACAAGTTGAATAAATACAATGCTGCAAATGTTCTGCCGTTAATATTAACTGAATAAATTTAAAAACAAGCCCTATTTAATGGTCTCGATAATCAATTCAAGCAACTATGAATAGAAGCAACCGGTAGCTTTTACATATGTTTTTATACATTTTAAATTTCAAACCAGCATCAAGCAGCATATCAATGCATAGTTAATAAACCATTAAGGAATAACATAACCAAGTACCTAAGGAATAACATAACCAAGTACCTAAGGAATAACATAACTAAACCATTCGCGGAACCATATTTTTAAACCGCCCTGTGTTAACATTGTAAGTTTCTAATGGACCATAATGATACCATTAAACCAGGTGCCTTTGAACCAATTTCGACTATCATTAATTTTACGTTATATTCATTCATGACACATCATTTCAAGTTGTTTGATATATTATAGGCCATATTTTAGCATTGAAAGTTCCAATGAACCATAATGGTTCCACTAAATCAGGTTCCTTGAAACCAATTTCGACTATCATTAATTTTACATTATATTCATTCATGATACATCATTCCAAGTCGTTTGATATATTACATGCCATATCTTATCATTGAAAATTTTTGAAGGTGTCTTAAGGGTATCATTAGAGCACGTGTTATTGTTTCAATTACAACCATTTTCAAAATAGGTCATTCCCGAAACCATATTTATCAATTGGCGAAAAATAGTAATTTATATGCGCTTGTACCTCGTCATTACGATTTGTTTGATATATTACTTAATATATCTCTCCATTGAAAATTGCTAGGCGGGATCGTGAAGGTACCATTTGTGCACGTACTCTTGAACCGATTTAGATAATATTTGTGATTGGTTCGTGCCATGAACCATATTCATCGACTGACGAAAATAGATTTTGAAAATCTTTCATAGCCTCGGAGGAGTTAGAGTTACGGACAGACAGACAGACACGTTCCTCACAATGATAGTATAAAGCACCTTTCGGTACTTAACAAGAATATAACTCGTAAAACGATTTTCACATATGCTGAAAAGAAGAATATAAAAATTTATTGTTTATTATTATAGTAATATTTTATATACAGCAATGGCGAAAACTTTTGAAACAATCGCGCAAAAGTGACTACATGTAAATTTACGTATTCGATTGCAGCGTTCCAAACACGCGCGAAATGAGAAATGAAACGCTCGCACGTCTAAATGTTTTAAACTACTGCGCCTATGTTCTTTCCGCTACTGCTAGAGCCATTCATCCCTTCTTAATCAAAGTTACCATAGACGTCAGAAGAGAAAAATCATTGTTGCAAACCATTGTGGGGAAAAATCTTGTAAGCATTCCAAGGAGCTTTACCTGTGACACAGATGTGATATTAAATTTGATTATTTTACTTTTACTTGCAGTTGGTTTAAATAAACAATGGAAATACCTTTGATTCTATCCACACTCACATCATTTTTAAATATAGGGCTAACTTTAATTAGCCATTTTTAACAATAGGCCTAACCTTATTTAGTCATTTTTAAATATAGGCCTAACATTAATTAGCAATTTTAACCATAGGCCTAACATTAATTAGCCATTTTTAACAATAGGCCTAACATTATTCAGTCATTTTTAACAATAGGCCTAACATTAATTAGCCATTTTTAACTATAGGCCTAACATTAATTAGCCATTTTGACAATAGGCCTAACATTTAGTCATTTGTAAATATAAGCCTAACATTAATTAGCCATTTTTAACAATCGCCCTAACATTATTTACCCACATTAAACAATAGGCCTAACAGCACTGACTTTTAAAACGAAATGAGCATGTGCATCGACAAAGCTTCATAACGGGCACGTGCTCTAGGCTGCCATCAACAATGCTTAAGTGATAAACAAAAAGTAACACTGTATTCACTTTTGACTCATCAGTACGAATCGAATGATATATTACATGCCCTAAGTTCATGTTCATAATATTAGTGCACCTGCTTGAAGGGGTCCACGAGAGCTCATCAAAAGTTGGTATATCGCAGTTTAGTTCTTCCATTTTCACTTATCGTGCAAACGATGGCCGGCCGGACACATAAAAGTTATCAATTAAGCTTGTATTCTTATTTAGCTTTAGCTAAAGCTCGTAATAGGGGTTCATTGAAGTATTTTTTGGAGGTCATTTTCTCGGACGTAGCATTTCGAAAATCGAAAAGAATGTCATATTCGTCTTGGGCTCGTGATTCCCGTTCGAATGACATATTACATGCTTTATATTGTCAATAAAAAAATTTTAAGGGGGGGTTTGGGGTCTCAATAGTCACGTGACTGTTAGACCGATTTCAATCACAAACTAATCAGGTGAGCTCAGGAAGGGTCTCTATCGAAGAGCGAAAGCAGAATTTGAAAAAGTTAAAGCATTCTCGAGTAATCGTCGGACATACAGACGGACAGACAGACAGACAGACACACAAACAGAGCGAAACCAATATATGCTTTTCAGCATATAATAAAGTGAAGTGAATTTGTTATATTGTAATTGTATAAGAGGCGCTTCGAAACTAATGTCTTCTATTTTTATCTCACCAAATTGGCAATGAAAACGAATTCTGGGCGGGCTACGTAATACAGAGATTTAAAAAAGATTTGAACGATTTCCATAAGGAATACAACATTAAAGTAATACAGTGACCCAATATTCGGTGAAATACATTAAAAGAAACTTCAACTATATTGATGAACGGTGATGTAGTTTGTAGTGTAGATTGTGCAGCTAATATTGATCAAAATCTGTTCCCTTGCCGGATATCATGCCCTGTGACTTTTTTCTGAGAGTATGTGAAGGACACTATGTACAAATACAAGATGTGCATGAATTGAACGATTGCTGGTGCAAACCATTGATGAGAACATGTTGCAACGTGTTTGGGCAGAGTTGGATTACCGCATTTACATTTGCAAAGTAACGAAAAGAGCTCACAACTTGTGTATGTAAATAGCCACCTTTATTCAAATTCTTGCGGCCCGCAACTCGTTCGCAAACTTGCCATTTTGCGACTGATTCGTCAAAAATTAAACCAGATACAGGCAAGTTGATATCTAAAATTCTTGAACAACTTTTTATTGCCACACGCAGGCAAAATCAGACTTTATGCGGCTCATTATACTCGTAACTGCTGTAAGTAAAATTATGTTTGGTTAAGAAATAGATGTAACAATTTGTTTGGTTATGTGGTTGAAACACGGTATATTTGAACCTTCCCTCCCAAATTTGTCTAAACGTCCACCAAAGTTGTCCTGTCGCTTGTATAGTGGATCAAAATGGCGTGGATATCTTGATGCTTAATGGTTTGGAGCTCAAGAAATGTATAGAGTCGCATTTTTTGTTATGTAATATGAATGCACTGAGCCTGTTAAGAGTTCTAATAATTCAAATAAGCTCTTCCTGTAATAAACATCTCATAATTCCAATAGAAGAGGCCTTTCAATGTCAATTCATTTGTTTCAATATGCCTTGCATATTTCCTATAGCATACCGGCCAGGTGAGGAATCAAAATAATGTCATTCATAACGTGCCGTCAATAGCAAGTTTGCACATGTTCAGATGCAATATTCAGGTATGCCAATTCGTAACCAGGCTTTCTACTGGTTATCTGCAAACGTAATCTTTGTCAATGCAGCGAATACTAGAATGTGATGCTCAAAACCACGAGGCACCTGATTATAATGACGGGAATCGCACTGATGCAGAAACTTCGTATTGACAGAATTTTCATTATTTTTTAACCTTCGAACGTTTTGTCATTTACGGACATATGACCAGTAGGTTGTACTTTTCTATAAATAAAAATTGTCTTCATATTTTTTTTTCTATGAATAATAAACATGGATTCTATTCGAAGATTGGTTTCTCTTGTGGGTTACCCATTCATAAATGAGCATAAACATTTAAAGCAATGTTGTAATGTATAGGAAATGCGATACGAAACTTAAAAGCACTTTAAATTTTACTAAAATACAAATTATCCGAGTATAAGAAAGTTTATGGTAATTATAAGATTTGGCACAAATATTAATAATATCTTTAAAGTTTCACAGAGAAATGACCCTTACTAATTAAAGCGATTGAAGCTATGAAGAAAGGTAGACCGACTAAAGAACGCGGGCAGAAAGTAAACCAGAAGGGGCAGAGTTCTTTCATGTTTAAAGGACAACTGTACGGTCACATACAACTTTATTTAAATCAAAAGATTAGCGCATTAATAACATCTTGGCATATTTAAAATTTTTAGTTCGTATTGCTCAGTGCTCACATTAAAACTAGAAAGCAATTCCAAATTACCAAATAATATATATTATACAGTTGCCTTATGATCTCGTAACAGAAAGTAACATTTCATTCATTCATTGCCGACTCGTCGTTATGAATCGATTGTTATATCACACACAGTATCGATGACCACGAGATGCTTTAGCATACAGAAATAGCAGTATTTCTCAAAATCTTTAGCACTGCGGTTCATTTTTTAGAACAACAATCTATCGCGATCCAATCTATCGCATGTGCTTTAGGTCTCTGTCGAGTGCTCATTTTCTCCCTATCCCTTTTCTATGATGATTTTAGAACTATTAATTGATGATTCATGTAATTTCAAAAAAAGAGCTTTTTTTAAAAACTTTTTGCAACCCAATAAAAAATCGCGATCCACAGTTTGAAAAACGCGAATTAATTTAATCTAAAAGAATACTAATGAAAGAATATATTTCTTCGTTTGTGTCCTAAGTCTACATCAAATTGTCCAAATATTTCGCTACCCTGCGTAAAAATCAGTTCAAACGAAGTGAAAAAGAAAGAGAGAGAGAGAGAGAGTTTGTGGGGGAGTGTATGTGAGAGAAAGATTGTTTTTGTTTGAAACGAAAGAGTAGCGATCATTTTGGGTCACCAACTAGGATTCACCTTTCAACCCACTGTTATGATTTGGAAACTGATATTTTAAGTAGTTGTGCGGTTTGCCAAACCTTCATAACAACGAGGAACAATTCAACTCTACATCAATAAGAAGCAGAAGTTAGAATTGAAAACTATCTTCGTTCAAATTACACTCTTTTCAAAGCCACTCTCTATCACTGTAATTTAAACCAACATAGGCTTCAAGCTGATATCCAATGACATGACCCCAAAGGCTCCGCGCAATCATCCTTTTCATGGAAATGTAACGAAAGCTCTAGAACACGAGCATCACAAATTGTTTATTTGTTAACGATTAGATTACCCTACGCTCTACTCCATCTGAAGAGACGAAACAATATTTGATTTTCATTTTGTTTAGAATGTAGTCAAACCTTATTCGAGTAAAAGCTGCATAAGATTAATCAAAAATTAAAACTGCTTTCCGTTATTCTAAAAACATAAACAAAACAAATCTTTATTATTAAATCATGAGAAATTCTTAGAATTCTTATTTGGACAGGTTTTCCAAGAATCCATTAAAGATACAAATGTTTTCGCGACTTACTGAAACAACATACCTAAATTTTCTTTTTTGAGTTATTAGACATTCATTCCCTCATTAAAATTTGACGAAAAGGTTTTTAAAAGCAGCCGCTTTAGTAAACTGGGGTGCTCAACTCGTAACCCATTAAGAGGAATTAGTGTAGACTGTTTTCTTAGAAAATTTTAAGGCCCTCCATACTTACTTCGGAGGAATTCGTTTTAGGAATACGTTAATAAAGTTTAAGCGATGTACTGTAGTTACTGTAAAGAAAGCATCTAAAGGAGAGCCTCGAAAGAAAGAGGTCTAAGGGAACACCAAATATTATAAATACCTTATAGCGGAGATAAAGGAAGCAAAAATTGATTTTTTAATGTTTTTTTTTAATCTTCTGATTCTTTAGATTATGCGAAGCGCTAATCTACGGCATAATTTACGTCATAATCTGCGTCATAAGCGGATTAATTTGTTGAAAATCTTTCACGTGCTAATTAAGCATCTCGCAATTCCAAAAGCACTATTTTACAAAATATGAGAGAAAATTACCATACTAGGAGAATACTAATTATCAGTATCTAAAAAAAAATTTAAAAAAAGATAAGTTGTATTATTTAAAAATTTTTTAGAATCATTAAACATTTAACGTTTATCAAAAGACTTGCTTAAATAGCTTCTCTGATAGTAATCCCAAATAAAACCATTAGTTCAGAATAAACATTGTCCTTCTGCTAATGTAGCCTATTTTATCCAAAAATAAAAAAAAGTTGAAAATGCAGTAAATCTCAAAGTATGCACAGTAATATGAAGTGATATTTTGAGTTTTGCATAGTAATGCATAAAAGCGGGATTTTTGGTTCATAATGAAGATATTTAATACCAGAATAGTTACATTTTGACCACCAAATGTCACCGTAGAGCTCCTAGAGCTGGAGTGCCTGTATTCCTACTATTATTTTTGTTGTTATTATTATGAAAAATCAAGTCCAAGAATCCAAATCCCAGAGGCGTACCCAAGAGAGGGCCAAGCCTAAGGGGCTCAAATGCAAAGAAGTGAAAAATTACGTGCTCGTGGGAGTATTAATGTTTGGGTATAGAAATTTCCTTACTTACAAGGGAACCCCACATAGCCTTTTTTTGCGCGCAAGCACACCGTGGAAGCGATAGCGTTGCGCGGCAGTGAAGCGTTCCGGAAGTGCGCAGAGTTCAACAAACATGACGGTAAGAAGGAAACGCAAACTCGTTAGCAGCGGTCACCAAAGAATTGCAGTTAGAGCACTGTTATTAAGCATAAAACCTTAATTTTGCTGTACAATTATTCGTCTGGATATAATTTATAAGATGAGATAAGCATCCATGAATACTATTTTTATTTAAAATAATAAAGCACCGCGATATATAGCCCCTCACCAATGCAACGTATTACTCGACGTTGCGCATGAAGCCAGCCCCGTGTTTGATTACCGAATTACTTAATAAAATGAAATAATAAATTAAGGAAATGGTTATTAATTTACTCTACACATTTTTTACTGGAAGGCAATTAGATAATTGTAATAATCTAAATATTTAAGTTCCAAAGGTGATTCTTTCGACAGTTCGTTAGTGAAAACTACTACATCTATAAACTTCATTTTGGTCTTAAATGAAAGGTCTTGGCCTGTAGGTTTGTCAAATTTAGTTTTTGTGTCCATAATTACTATAAATTAGTGCGAATTTACAATTCAAAATTGATGTAAGCGCATGTGTATTGATAGAATAAAAACTGAAACAAAACACTTTTGCATTGTTGTTGCACGTTTAAGCGTTGTTGGCGTCGGGTTGAAGCACACGCAAGAACTGAAAAGTCACTTGACCATTGTCATCTCACCAACATCTACAGGGTGATTATAAAGTCACTATACATTTTGGTGAAAAATCCGTTTTATTGCAGCAATTGCAGTACGCATCAACCAGATATCATACCAGGACATATTCTTAGTACATTTCAATGTGTCCCCCTTGCACATCCCGGGACAGCTCCCAGCGTTCCACCGTGGCCCGGAAAACATTGCGCAACATTGCCGGTGTAATGTCCTCCATCGCGGCTGTAATCTGTTGTTTCAGCTGTGCAATGGTGCGGAATCCTGACCTGGTACACCTTGGACTTGATAAAACCCCACGCAAAGAAATCCATGGGGGTCAAATCTGAGGACTGTGGAGCCCACAGTCTTGGCGAGCCCTGATCAATCCATCTGCCTGGGAATGCGCGATTCAGGTAGTGCCAACGATGTTGGCCAAATGGGGTAGTACCCCATCCCACTGGAGCACAACGGTATCCTAAATCCTTCATCTCGCAACTGTGGCTCCAGGAATTGTTCAACATGTTGAGGTACACGGTATCATTGATAGTCCCCTCGGCAAACATGAAGGGCCCATAGACCTTTGACTGTGTAACTTCCATCCACACATTCACTTTGGGGGTGTTTGGTGTGCAAATAAATGAAATTCGTTAATTGTTTCACCAAAATGTATAGTGACTTTATGTAATTAAGTTACGAGGTGATTTTTTTTGACAGTTCGTTGGTGAAAACTACTGCATCTAGAAACTTCATTTTGGTCTTAAATGAAAGATCTTGGTCTCTAGATTTCTCAAAGTGTCCGAAATTACTATTAATTATGGGCAATTTACAATTCAAAATGCTTACATAGTCAAATAAAACAATCCTGTCCACAATGATGTCACAATCAACAACTTTGCTACCATTGATGGTCAGATCAACAACAATTACATAAACAATTAACAAGGATGACAATAAACAACAATATAGGCATAAACAGATGGAGAGGGGTTGTTTACCGTCAAATTTTGACGGGATATATCTAGTCTATTTTTAAAAACTAAGTTTGTTTAGAAACTTGAGAAGCCATTCAATTGCCGTCTGCTGCTGTCTATTTCATCTGAAGTGGATTCGTGCTTATTGCTGTGAGTAGTGGAAGAAAGAAGTTCCGTTAAGCGCATTAATACACCGCTTTAACAATGGAGTCCATGCATGAATATGTGTTCTCAAATTTTTTTCGTTTTCGTGGTTTATTTTGAAAGAAACAAAATTTCGCATTCTCTTATTTTGTAAGCATCTATTGTAGCTTCAATTGAGTAACATATTTCAATTTGGTGGGAATCTATGACATAAATGTTCGAGGGACTCCCTTGTTAGTGATAAGTGTTTAGGATTGTGGTTTTCTGTAAAGTTTTGTATAAGTGTGGTTTAAATTCAGTTTTGACAGGCCTTTGTGTAATGAATGTGGAATAATCCTAGTGCCAGAAAGAACGATAGGAACAATGCGTACTCTGGTAACTCTCCAAAAGCTTTTCATTTCGTGAGCAAGATCTGTATTTTTAGTGATTTCTGTCTGTGTAGGGGAGAGCTGCAAAACTTCCTCTACGAAAATATTGAAATCGTTAGATTTATAGGGGTTAAAAATAAGCCCAAAGTTTTTAAAAACTCCGTCTAATTTTATCAGGTCTACTCGACTTTTCGATTTTGGTTGGTTTTTTTTTCGTCTTTATTCCCTTTTTTGTCTCCTCCTCTTTCTTTTTTATTAATCCTGATCTGGGGCCTTTGTTTTTTGGATGACTATGTGGGGTTTCTCTTCTCAGATTTCGTCTCGGTTGGTTTCCCCAGCTGTATTATATTATTTTTTAAATTTCATTATTTCTATTTTATTATTATCGTATTTTTGCCTTCTTGACCTTTGGTCTATTCTTTTCAAGTACTTTATTTCTTTTATATGTATTTTCTGCCTGTTGGGTGACATCGGGTTTAGCCTTCCAATTTATCTGGTGGTTCTTTTTCCTTGTTGTTGTTACATTATTATTTTATTTATTTATTTATTTTAGAAATTCTACAATAACGCACCTCTGAGACCAGAAAGGTATAAACCGATGAGCTAGGTCTCAGGGGCGTAAAATGAACAAACGAAATTAAACAAAGGGTTAATACGAACAATACAAATAACCGTTAATAAAAGTCAAATCGACAAAATGCAAATATACAAGTAATGTAAAAACTCTTTAAGCAATTATTTGCATAAGTGCATATACAATGTCAAAAGTTTCAATATAGGTGACATTAAAGTTGGTCATTATATACACTCACTCACCAAAAGTCATGGCAAACCCCTCCAATCATGTTCCCTGTCCGTAATGAGACAGAGCCCGCTGCTTCCATTCTCCTTGATATCACACAATCACTGTAAGCAAAGCTAGCTGTAGCACGCCGAGAGCTATCCGCATTTGAACGGGGTATGATTGTTGGTGCCAGACGGATGGGTGCCTCAATATCAGATGTAGCCAACACCCTGCAATTTTCCCGCACAATTTTGCAAGGGTCTATCGAGAGTACACCCATGTGGGACAGCGGACGGGCCGCCCACGCCTTGTTGATGCCAGAGGTGCCGACAGCGGGCCAAATCACCATGCGGTACAACCAGGGACGTCCCACAACTGTGTCCGTGACGACAATTCGGCGAACCTTGGCAGCTGCAGGCTTTGGGAGCAGGAGGCCAGACGGGTGCCACTCTTGACAGCTACACATCAAAGGCAACGCCTAGCCTGGGCTAACCAACATCGACATTGGACTGTTGAGGACTGGTGAAGGGTTGCCTGGTCCGACGAATCACGGTTTCAACTGTATCGCGATGGTCGTGTCCGTGTCTGGCGTAGGCCACACAAAGCTTTGGACGCCGCTTGTCAGGTGGGGACCACTCAGGCAGGTGGAGGCTCCATACTGATCTGGGGTGTTTTCTCGTGGCATGCAATGGGCCCATTGGTGCATCTGATATCCACTCTGCTTGGTCGATCTGCTTGGGGACCACCTCCACCCCTTCATGAACTCTTTTTACGCCACGGGCGACGGCATCTTCTAGCAAGATAATACGCCTCCACACACAGCCTTTGTCACACGGCAGTGGCTGGAGGAACATGCTACCGACTTAACGACAATGATTTTGCCTCCACGTTCCCCAGATTGCAATCCGATTGAACATTTGTGGGACGTCATCGAACGATCTGTCAGGCGTCACCAACACAGCTGGTAAATGCAGCATCATAATGCAGTGTTCCGGGGACTGGTAGACTCTCTTCCACGAAGGGTCGCTGCCGTTATCCGGGCCAGAGGGGGCCCAACACGTTATTAGGCAAATGTGCAATGACTTTTGGTGAATGAGTGTAAATATAGATAGTAAGGTACATTCATAGTTAGGTATAATTCAGCAAAAAGAATTATTATACAGGATGGGCCATAAGTCTCTTACCACCCCTTGTACAATTCGTGTTTGTGGAAATTGACGGACAACCACCATGTGGGGACATATTAGGCCTAGGGGGAAGTCATATGGTGCAGGTGACCGGGACGGCGGGCATCTTGAAAGCCGTCATCTTGGATGCACTGTAGGGTTTTAAATGGGAAGGGGTCATGGGCGACACGATTTCGGGCTAGAATTTCCCAAGGAAAATAATGGCGCAGTCCGTTTGTTCATATCTTAATTCGTTCAAGAGTTACAGGCTTTCCAAATAGCGATTCTCAGTGTTATTTACCTTTTGTTGCAGGTGCTAAAGCATGTCACTAACCACAGATGAGAGGATAGAGTTGATACGGGCATGGGGAGGGAAGAGTGCAACGGCCAACACGTTCACCCGATTTGACGCCCTTGGATTTTTATCTGTGGGGTCATCTCAAGGCCAAGTCTACCCCGAGAAGATCCAGAATCTTGGACACCTGGAACAACGGATCTTTGCAGCCTGTGCGGAAATCTCACCAGACACTCTGCTAAGGATTCTGATAATGTGTTGGGTGGAACGACTGCACGCGTACGTAGCACAGGAGGGGGCTCACGTAGAGCACCATATGTATCAGTGAGAATCGCCATTGGGAATACTTGTAAATGTCTTTTATAATATATATTATAAATCAGAGTCCGTGGGAGTGTTTGTCCTTTACAACTCCGAAAATACTCAATGAATCTCCACGAAACTTTCCATGTACGTAGTTAAAGATACTGTGCCCTATTTAGGGTACTTTTTATACCGTGTTTTTTAATCAATTTTTGAAGTTTTTCTTATTTTTCGTAAAGTTGAATAGACTTCAAAGAATGTCATTAGATGGCGATGCCAGACGGCGCACTTCTATTTACATACTGTTGTAACATTAATTTAACATATTAATATAGTGTGTCCATAAAAGGTCTGACACACTTTATTTGTGCATTACTATAAAACTAATAAAGATAAACAGAAACTGATTTCAATATATGAAACTGTAACTGAAAATGTTTTATTGTGTTTCACAATTTCGACGCTAGAATGTGGGAGCTGAAGTGAAACAAGGTGGATGTCGATATGCTCAAAAGAACATGGCAAGAAATTGATTTTCAACTGGATATCCTCCGTGTGACCCAAGGAGCACACCTTGGGGTCTAGTAACTTGGTTTAATAAAACTTTTTCAGTTACAGTTTCATATATTGAAATCAGTTTCTGTTTATCTTTATTAGTTTTTTGGTAATACACGGATAAAATACGTCAGACCTTTTATGTACACCCTATATTATTTTATTAATAAATTTCGTTTATAGAAGTAAAATTACTATATAGTGATTTAAGCGACAATAACTTAAGTTTCAGCTTCTATAATGGAAAAGTTCATCGAACAAACAGCCCGAGCAACGCCGGGCAAATCAGCTAGTTATTATTATACAGTCACTCTGCCGAGAGCAAATTATTGCTCTTTTCCGCATGTGGCTTCCAAGACATTTTAGCTTGCGACTTTTGGTTATGTGGCTATTTGAAGTAAAAAGTACGTATATAGAGATCGGCCACCAACATTGGCCTCATTGAAGATCTCTTACCTGGCTTGACGGCATTACTCCTGAATGTGCGGCACCTTATTGAACATTGATCACTCGATATTCACTACACAATCCGTTCATACTAGTTTGGTACCGAAAGAAAATGCCCGTATTTTAGTGTAAATATTCTCACTGTACGTGACGTTAATGTACAGGCTGGTCATATAATGAAAAGAAAATTGCTTTCTTGAAATCTTTCAAATAATTATGCATAATGAACAATCTTAAAAAACCTTTTTTCTGTACGAAAATAAAATTAAAAAAAAAAATTTTTTATAGTAATTTGTCGCTATCAACTTCTTATTTCTCTTTTCATTTTTACGCTTCATTATAATTATTTTAAGGAAAAATTTTTAAAGAAGTCTTTTAATACGGTTCTTGTTATTCTGCTTTCAGATGCGGGTGTACCAAGTGCTTTCGCCACTGTTCTCGTACCAAGAAAACGGCAACCGATTGTTGGACGCTCGCCGGATCAGTGCTCACTCGACCGGTTGGGAAGTGTTCCACGTTCGCGACGCCGTTCTCAACTGGCTCCAAGACAACGCTTCCAATTACGGTAAGAGTCCCACGCCGTTGCCTGGTGACGACGCCTTCTTCTCCCTCGCCTTTATTCCTTCTTCCTCTTGGCTGCTCTCTACTTCCAATTAATCAACGCTTTAAAAAGCTGTGTTACGGCGTTATTGTTGAAGAAATTCGCTCTCAGTTGTTGGGGCTGAAATCGAATCACGTCACTTCTCTTCCGGTGAATGTTTTTCCATGTCTCGACGCACGCGAACACCACAACCGAACGACGAGGACACCCGATTGTTTTCATCTCGAGTAACATCCGCCCGAGAAAAATAAAAAAAAATAAAAATAAAATAAAGAAAGAGGAAGAGCGGGATTCTATCTGTTTTTGAAAATTGGAGGTTCGAAACTAATGACAACTAAAAATAAGGAACGATTGAAAAAAAAGAAAAAAAAAGAAGAAAACTAAATTAAATTGTTTCTTTCGATAGAAAAGGGAAGAACCTCTCTTCGTTTCCCCCTCTTAGATTCCCCATTGAGGAAAAATAATGATGAAGTAAATAAAAATGGAGAGCCTAATGTGTTCAACTTTTGGCTTCACTTTTAGAAAAATGAGCTAAGACTTCTTCTAATTTAGATCCTTCCTGAACTTCGCCGAGGAGAACTTTTATTTTTCGTCTACACGGAATTGCACAATATCATTTTCTTTTTTTTCTTTAATGTACCCTGGGGTCTGAAAATGTAATATTCTTGAAAGCTTAGCACACTTTATATGTTTTTGAAAGTAACCTTTGGTCAAAACAAAATATTAAACAAAATAAATCATATTAAACCTTTAAATGCTGTTAAAATTATAATGTCTCAGTTATTGTACGAAGACGGTTCAACAGAAATACGTTTAGAGACTGGGAAGCAATTTCATTGAAAGAATTTTAAAAGAAATCTCCATGAACATTAAGGCATGAGTCCCATTGGTGTCGTAATCTAATGGTGCAGGCAGTAGGAATGCATACACAAATTTACTGCCATTTCCTTACTTCCGAACATAGAATTGTCTGAGGCAGGGAAGAGTAAATAACGAACGATTTAACGAACAAAAAACGTCGTGTTGCGTTCCTCCCGGATGCTCATTTCAATTCGGAAAAGGCAAATTTATTCAGCAAAGTTTCATCAATTTCCGTGTACAGTTTTATGGTCTCCGAGTCTATAATAAATTAATGATAAATCGCGACACTCGATAGCACGTTACAAGCAAATGTCAATCTGAATAACGTCGACAGCTAGTCACACCCTGCGCCGGAAATGCAGTGTCATGTACTACGGAAGCGGAAATACTTCTAGGCACAAAGTAAGCAAATGTTTGTAAACACGCACCCCTTCCATAGATTCCCAACTGGTAAAATTCTTGCGGTTGTTGGCGGAGCCATTTCATAACAGTAAACTCTACGCCAGCGTCGGAATTGAACAGCTGTCCTTTTAGTGAATAATGGAATGAAGAGTTCCCATATCTATGCTCAACATTTCATAAAGTTCCCTAACGTTAGTGGCGCGTTAGTCGATTGGCTAAAATTTTCGTGAATTCCCTTCCTTGCCAATCGACCTCGGTGGCTCAGTGGTTGCGTGATCGCCTCTGATGCCAGAGGACGCGGGTTCGACCCCGGCCGAGGACCACGAGGATTTTTTCAGGGGGAAAATCTGAGATCACGCACTTCCTTCGGAAGGGAAGTAAAGCCGTTGGTTCCGGTAGTCGTTTGCCGGCTGCACGTTAAAGAACCCTTGCGAGGCAAAATTTGCGGCTCCTATAACGCCATCCTGAAATGACCATAGCAGTTGAAAAGGACGTTAATACCAAACAAACCAAAACAAACCTTCCTTGCCAAAACTTCTTGCACCATTCAACCACTATCGTATGAGAAAAACCATGATCACCGTATACAGCTTTCATTCTCGTAAAAATTTCCATTGGCTGAGGCCCTTCAGTAACCAAAAATTGATAACACTACACAGTTTATCTTTGGACGGATTATCTATCATGAACGCCATCTTTTAACTTAATCTCAACTCTTAGAAAGAAGCAAATAACTAATATACGAGACAGACGCCTCACTAGTACTTAAATAATGCATAGAAACAACTGCTTTCCGTTGTTTAGGCGATACCTTCACGACTGCGCAATCCAAACGTGTTTCTATTGAACAGTCCTCGTAATAATAATTTCATCTAAAATATTAGGTCTTGAATTTTAGCATAGAAAAACGTACTTCAAGGGTTAGTTATAAACAATGCTGCAAAGCGCCATGCATATATAGAAGGCACATTTAAGTTGTAAGATTTCATAATGTTTTCTTCGGGAATGAGAGCAGATAGAAATATAGAAAACATTTAAAAGACGGCGGGTATTTGTTGAAAAAGAGTAAGACGGACATAGTGAAAGAAGTATTTCTTCATCCAGAAGTATAGTTTGGTCCCAAAGTCAAAGATATGAGTAACTTTCAGATGTGAAAAATAGAATTTTCCGAAATATTAGAATAAAGAGAAAATGTAATAACGAGTATGATCTAAATTTTATTTTAAAAAATATTGCAGCAAAAAATGTAAACCTAATTCTACTTGCGTCTTTTGTTACTTCTTGCAAAAACGTAAACAACTTTTAATATCAGAACAGCCTTAGAATAAACCGCAGCTTTGTAGATTTGCCAGAGTTAAACATAGTATCTTTCACATACTCAACCCCTCTACCAATTGGGCTATCGCAGACACTTGTACAGTACAGCCATGCTGTCACTAACAAGGAGAGGCTACGCCTTTGGAGAAACGGATTTAGGTTAGGCTTGGCGTATACGTAGAGGGTCCTTGCTTGTGTAGTGTGCAGAGACGTAGCGCGTGCTATTCAGCCGTTCGCGAGATAATTGACCTGAAATTTGGGCGCCTGAATTGGCGCACCTTATGTACCTCTGTGCGCACGTAATTTGTCAGCAGCAGCGGTAGCTCAACGGTAAAGCGTGCGCTCAAGTAAAGAAGCTGAATGTATTGCTGCCAGTGCATGTTGCCTGTCACTCAGCAATACAAACAGTAGATCATCTGGGAGAAATAATTAAATCGTCTTTTCCATGTGATCTGACATCCGACTAACAACAATTCGACTCTATTTTACTATAAATTTTTTATAAAATAAGTACAATTGTCTCGTACGATAAATAGAGTTAAATTTCTTTCTTGTATTAATAAAGATTAGCCATTCCTCATACGCCGTTTGGTTCAACAAAGAATCTATCACGCAGTCTGTGTTTAAAATCGTATGAAACTGTGCCTCATGACCCGTTTGGTTTAACTAAGACTCAATCACGCAGGAGTTTGTGTCCGATATTCGTCAGGTGAAGAGCGAAATCAACGCTCTGATGATCCGAAAAGCATCTGGCGCAGCGCTCAGAGCCAAACTCACCTGGGCTGCTGACGTCAGAAATATGTCATCGGCCGCATTCGCTGAGGAGAGACGACGAGGGCATCTCGTATCTTTTTGCAGGTTGTTGGTTCAAGTTCCGACTGAGAACTTTTTTTACAATTTTTTTCATTCCTTACTACTAACATGGTTATTAGAAGTTAGCTAACTTCTAATAACCATGCTACTAATCACGATTAAAAATGCACTTTTATTTACTTTGTTTGTCAAGAATTTTTTTTAAGTAAGTTATAAAAAATGCGCTTTTATACCTTTTTATTAATAACAAAAACAGTGAAACAAACATTTTTATTTATTTTTCAAGTTTCTTCTTTTACAATTTCTTCTTTTGCGAAGGTAAACTTCCGGTAAAATGTCCAACAATGAAGATTGTCCTTGCCTATGTATGTGCGCCCAGGGACGTTTACTTTTATAGGCAAGTGAAAAATCTCAAAGAAATTGCAAAACTGTTCCAATCTAATTGAAAATTCTCGAGAAGACTGTATGAAAATACAATCTATTGTTCACCACCAATTATCATCTCCGATTTTCGAAAATATGATTAAGTATGCTTGGTTTGCGTCGCAACTGTCCCGAAGAAAGAACCATTTTTCAAAATGTAAATGAGGTTTGTTTCTCGATGGAAGATTTGAAAGTGGCATGTGAATGTAAAAAAAATGCCTCATTCATTTGTTGCGCTTGTTGTAAAAAAGTATTGTGCTTTCCATGTTTCTACGACAAATTTCACTGTGGAGATTGTATGTTATAAATGTTTTCATAATAAAAACTGTATATTTTAAAATGTGTCTAATTCATTGAAAATGTAAAAAAAAATGCCCTGTTGTATCGAAATTATTAACGAATTATAAGAAAACGCTATGTTTATACTTTTATTAATTGTAAAAGAAGAAACTTGAAAAAGCAAATCATTTCGCTCAAATTCGCTTGAATTCCAACCTGTAGTTTCCGGAATGAGTAACTCGGAAACTACTCGTTGGAAGTGGATCAAATTTTAATGCTATACATGGTTTTATGGACCCTGTTATAATTTTTTTTTTCATTGTTATTATTAATAAAAAGGTATAAAAGCGCATTTTATTATAACTTATTTGAAAAAAAAAGAATCTTGACAAACAAAGTAAATAAAAGTGCATTTTTACTTTTACTTTTTGCGCTACCGCTGCTGCTGACAAATTACGTGCGCACAAAAGTACATAAGGTGCGCCGCTTCAGGCGCCTAAATTTCAGGTCAATTATCTCGCGAACGGCTGAATAGCGCACGCTACGGCTCTGCATATATACACAGGCAAGGACCGTCTACGTATACGCCAAGTCTCACCTGAATCCGTTTCTCCAAAGGCGTAGCCTCTCTTTGTAAGTCTTAAAGATAACCAAGTTGTCAAGATGACAGTCGAGGTTCCTGGTTCGAATCCAGCTCGCAGAATTTTTCCATCCATTTTCTAATTAATATCATTTGCTCTGTATATTTAA
This sequence comes from Rhysida immarginata, assembly GCA_023313115.1. NCBI lineage: Eukaryota > Metazoa > Arthropoda > Chilopoda > Scolopendromorpha > Scolopendridae > Rhysida > Rhysida immarginata. Next base: position 3,574,983 of record JAHWFO010022496.1, read on the forward strand.
TTTACTTAAAGGCGAAGCTTATTCTTATCACCAAATGATCAAAAGCAGTTATTATTTGAACTTTGATTTTAAAAAACTGAACTTTTTGTGTAGGAAACTATGTAATTACATATTCCGTTTCTAAGGGGGGGGGGGGGGAAGCTTACTTCTTTTAAAAATATTTTTTTAAAAAAATTGGCTTTTAACTTTATAACTCGCAGGGTTGCTTTGAAAAATAACGAGTATAGTGGGAAATAAAGTATTTAAGGAAAAACAAACAGTATTACAAACTGCTAAATTTTTCTTAACAGGATGAGAGATTAAAAGTGTTGAAACGGTAGTGCACATATCTACGCAGTCTTTTAATATATACGACTTAGTCCTCCAAGTCTTTCTTTGCCTTTCTCTCCAGAGCAGCATAAATAGAATTGTTTGTTTTTCTTCACAAGAAAAGCGACTTTCGCAAATTAAACTTGTAGAAATGTGGCATCATCCTCATTTATTACATGAGATTAACTTTTAAGCAATGATGAAAGACGAAGAAAAAAAATGACATCTTTTCTCTTTTCAGGATTGCTCGTAACGTTGCGAACCTTGGCCGGAGAAAAAGCGGACGCTTCGACGCTGCGTGTGGTCAAACGACGTCACCACAACGGACGTCAACCGATCCTCGTGCTGTTCACGAACGACAGCCGGAAAAAACACGCCCAACCCACCAGTACAGGTAATAAGAAAAAGGGGAATTCATTAATAAGAGCTTTAGCGTTGGTTTGTTATTAACAGCGAGAGAAAACTGCCAGCGACGACGACTAATCCGGCTGCATTATGAAAAGCTTTTTTTTTTTTTTTTATTGCATCCTTAATGGAAGGAGGAAGCGAGTAGGAGAAAAAAATGTTGTAATAATAATAAATCAAAATAATCGTTTGCGTCATTTTGTCTCCTTCCATTAAGTTGACACGCCAGCCTACTAACTATGTCGTTAACAGTAAAGCCTCATTAACGTGGAAAAGGGCCTAATTTGTAAAGTCCTTTCTACGAGACGAAATGGTTATTGCATTAATGAAAAGAAAACATCGTGCAACACAAAACGACTCTAGAACAAAGCCATGAAAAATTAAATCAGGAATTTTAAAAAGAGCTATCAAGAAAGCTTCGTAAAAATTGAGCTTAAATCACTACATTCGAAATGTAGATATTTCTTAAATCATGAATCATTCATCGAGTTCGTATTTATTTCAATTTTATGCAATTCTACGCTAACGGCGAAGGATGAAGTGAACAGAGCAGTAAAAACAGGTGGCGCAGCAAGAGGGGCGACTGGGGTTGTTTTTGGTCTGCTGCATTGAAAATTTTATACAGGGTGTTCAATTTATCTGAAGACATTGAAATATCTCGAGAACCACACATCGGATCAAAAAAAGTGTGGAATGAAAAATGTTCGTCTCGAAGGGGGACATCTAATGATACCAAACTCGACCCCCCACCCCACCCCCCTGGAGGTGGGGGAGGGAGGAGTTAAAAAATTTAAATGGGAACCCCCATTTTTTATTGCAGATTCGGATTCTCCAGAAAAAATTATCCCAATTTGACCTACGATTCGAGTCATTTCGGTCACAGATAGCGCTGTAATCGACAAAATCAAAATGGGTAAAAAATCGTTGAAAAATGGCGATATCTCAAGAAATAGGTATCAGATCAGCAAAATAAAATTAAATATTTTTGATATTCTTACAAATGCTACTTAATGACACCATAATTGTCCACCCTATTTTTTGAGATATCGCCATTTTTCAACGATTTTTTACCCATTTTGATTTTTGTCGATTACAGTGCCATCTGTGACCGAAATGACTCGAATCGTAGGTCAAATTGGGGTAATTTTTTCTGGAGAATCCGAATCTGCAATAAAAAATGGGGGTTCCCATTTAAATTTTTTAACTCCTCCCTCCCCCACCTCCAGGGGGTGGGGTGGGGGGTCGAGTTTGGTATCATTAGATGTCCCCCTTCGAGACGAACATTTTTCATTCCACACTTTTTTTGATCCGATGTGTGGTTCTCGAGATATTTCAATGTCTTCAGATAAATTGAACACCATGTATATAGAGAGTTGCTATTTTACAATGTAGAACTGTCCATTTTACAGTTTTGTTTTAGTAAGTTTTATGTGTAGTATTTACTCGGGGAAGGTGGGCTATCACCTCCTAGCGGTTACATGCATTGTTACATCATCATAAAAAGTCATAGTTATTAGTATTTATACCAATAATAAGCTCTAAAGTATGACTTTTTATGATGATGTAACAGTGCATGACGTTTCCGTGCGCAGGCCTTTCTCTCTAGGAGGTGTTGCCCGGGCGGCCTAATCCCTTGCCACACATTACAATGCTTCTAAGAGCTCCTAAATTGCTTTTTATCGATTTAATTCCCAACAATTTACATTACAAATGAATAACAGAGTTTTTAAGCAATTAAAAAAATCCTCGCGACCGACCGCGAACATTCCAAACCTCTTTTGCCGGTGGAAGTTCGCTAACTCAATGGAATGGATGTTAGATAACAAACGGGGGAATCTAAAATCATTACTAAAATTTATTACGTTTGGCTTACGCGTTTCAAAATTTTTTGCTTCAATTCAGAACATTAATGCAGGGCCGTACCCAGGGGGGGGGGGGGTTACTTATAGAGATTTTTAAAAACATGTTAAAATATGTTGTATATCAAAAACTTCACTGAGTGGTCAGTTTATTAGGAACACCCCTCCCTAATACTGTGTTGCCTCTGATGCCCGAGGACGCGGGTTCGATCCCGGCCGAGGACGACGAGGATTTTTTCAGGGGGAAAATCCTGAGATCACGTACTTCCTTCAGAAGGGAAGTGAAGCCGTTGGTCCCGTGTAGTCGTTTGCCGGCTGCACGCTAAAGAACCCTTGCGAGGCAAAATTTGCGGCCCCTATAACGCCGTCCTGAAATGACCATGGCAGTTGAAAATGACGTTAATACCAAACAAACCAAACCAAACCAATACTGTGTTGCGCCACCCCTAGCGGCTCTAACAGCACGAATTCGCCGTGGCATGGATTCAATTAGCCGCTGGAAGCATTGTTCCGTGATGTTTGTTCATGCGGATGCAACAGCTGCTCCCAGTTGATGCTTATTGGATGGTGGTGGATCCTTGCCTCGAATAACCCGTTCCTGCTCATCCCAAAGATGTTCGGTTGGGTTCTAATCCGGGGACTATGGTGGCTCAGAGAAGTAAGTTGAATTCATTATCGTGCTCCTGGAATCATTCCATGCCGATACGAGCCTTGTGACACGAAGCATTGTCCTGCTGGAAGTATTCTTCCGATGAGGGAAACACAGTAGCCATGAAGGGATGAATATGTTCAGATAGCCCTGACCATTAAGGCGTTGTTCTACAGGCATCAGCGAACCAAGAGTGTGCCAGGAAAACATTCCCCAGACCATTACAGAGCCTCGACCAGCCTGAACAGTGGAAACCAAAGAAGAGGGGTCCATCACTTCGGGCTGTTGTCTCCAAATTCTGCGCCGGCCATCTGCATCTTGCAATAGAAAACTGGATTTATCCGACTAGCAGACCTTCTTCCACTCGTCGACGGTACAGTGTTGGTGATCACGGGCAAACTGCAGAAGTTTTTTGCGGTTTTTGGGTGGAGATCAAAGTACCCGGACTGGCCGTCGGCTGTTGTAGCCCGTCCTTGCCAATGTACCGTGTGCAGTGCGTTCAGACATGTTATTCTGCGGTCCAGTGTTGTACTCCACGGTTAGTTGACGAGTCGTGACGTTTCTATTCGTACGAACAAGCATTCCCATCCTACGCTCACCCCTTGGGTCGACGAGTCATTTGCGACCACAGGCTTGTGTTTGGCTTGTTTTTTGGTTGTTTAACCAGTCCTGATAAACCCTTGAAATGGTTGTTCACCAACTATCATCCCGCGCTCGAAGATGCTCAGATCCTTTGTTTTCCCCATGGTGACGGTCAAACCACTTGCAGTTGACAGGTGTGCTCTTGCTTTATGTTGGTACCGACTATCACGTGACCAACCGATACGTAGTAATTGCTATGCCAACAGATTTGCATAGTCATGGGTTTTCCTAATAAACTGGCCACTCAGTCAATATATAAATATAATAACGATTTCAAATTATCGAATTATTTTATACCTGCATGTTATTTCGACCTTTAGAAGAGGAAAGTGATTTTAAATTTGAAATTCATCAACATAGGAAAATACATTTAAATGACGCTTAATATAGATCAGTAATTAGTTTAGAATAAAATTTTACGTCATTCCCTACGTCATTTAGAGTGGCGATTTATGTCAGTATATTCAGCTTATTAATTATTTTTTTTTGCTAAAGGAAACAAAAGAAAATTACGAAAGAAGAATAAAAAGTAAATGCAGGGCGAAAATGAAAAGTTTGTTAATTATTGAAGCTCCTTCTTTCAAAGCCTAAAGAAAAGCTGAGCATTCAGCGATTGAATAAAGAAAAGCGCTTTCGTGAAATTGATTTAAAAATACGAATTCATAGTGACGGGAAAGGGGGGCTCATATGAACCAAGATTTAAATTTGCTCTTATCCAATTCAAGTCTAGTCTAATCAAAATAGATTATCATAATTGAGATTTACATTTAAAAAATAAGTTCTACGATTTCGTGCCATAAAAATCGCAAATTATTAATGAAAATTTAAATAAGAACGGAACTACATTCCCTAAATGAAATCTGGAATATACACTCAAAATTACCTGCTTGTCAATTCAAAAACTCAAACAGTGAGAGCCTAACACGATTTACTTTTCAGAATTTAAATTCATAGATGGTAAAAGCTTAGTTCAAATTTATTTAGTTTACCATGAACACTAATCTGAAAGCATTAACTGCGACATGAGTAAATCTCAAATTCTAAGAGTAAAAATCATTTTCTTTAAATTTCCAGAAATAATAGAAAGCAGCTGTGTGGAATACCATAATTTAAATATTCATAACTCCAATAATAAATTAATTAACTAAAATATGAAAAAGGTACTTTTGAAAACTCAATAAAAGCGTTCATGCTTGCTACTTTTAGTCCACTCCTTACATTTATACTTGTGAATGGTTTATTTCAATTTCAGTTTTACACTGAGTGAGCATATTATTATGACCACCCTGTCAGTATCTCGTTGGGCCACCTTTTGCCTTTTATACTGCGGTGATTCTTCGTGGCATTGATTTCACGAGATGTTGGAAGGTGTGGGAGGAATCTGACACCATGCCTGATGGATAGCACTGTCTAGTTGTGCTAGATTGGACGATGGTGGATCCAGCCGTCTGATGGTTCGTTCGACTTCGTCCCACAAATACTCAATTGGAGTAAGATCTGGGGATTCTGGGGGCCACCGAAGTAAGATAAAGTCCCCCTCATGTTCCTGGAACCACTCCTGCACAATACGAGCTCTGTGCCATGGCGCATTGTCTTGCTGGAAGTAGCCATCTCCATTGGGGTATGCCATCAACATGACAGGGTGGACTTGATCGGCGACGATATGGAGGTATGCTGTGCCATCCAGACGTTGTTCGACACGTATTAACGGACCCAACGCATGCAAGGAAAACATTCCCCAGACCATAACACTGCCCGCATCGGCCTGAAGGGTCGTACTCATACATGCGGGGTCCATGCTTTCGTGCCGTTTCCGCCAGATTCTCACGCGGCCGTCTGCATGATGTAACTGGAATCGTGACTCGTCAGACCACATGATTTGTTTCCTGAGCGAATTGGAGTCGTTTCCGTTTGTTGGCTGCAGACAGCAAAGGTGTGCGGACAGGTCTTCGGCTTCCGTATCCCATGCGATGCAGCGTGCGGCGGACAGTGCATTCAGAGACCGTTTTGGAGGATCCCTGATTAAGGTCAGCAGTGATTTGATGCACAGTTGCCCTTCTGTTATCCTTTACCAGTCGTGACAGTCCCCGTTCTGTCCAATCATCAACCATCCGCGAGCGGACACAACGCGAACGTTCAGACCCCGTCGTCCAGTCTTTAAATACTTTAAGGACGGTTGCTCTTGAGCAGCCCACGAATGCTGCTGTTTCGCTGATACTCGTTCCATAGCTCCGAGCACCTACAATCATCCCGCGGTCGAAGGCTATTAAATCGCGTCGTTTACCCATAGTTGAAGAATGGAATACGTCTACTGTTGTCGACGACACTCAGCTTTGCTTTTTATATTGGTCCGGCCCGCTAGCAACATTGTGGCGACGTCCGTGCGCGTATTTGCATAAACATGTCAGGTGGTCATAATAATATGCTCACTCAAATATAATAAAATTCAAATGATAGGGAACCCACACTATTGTCAAAAATAACCTCCGAGTAATTTTTTCATCAAATTTTGTCTAATATTATTACGATAAAAATTTATTGGCGAGCAAACCCAAAAATTACAAGTCAGAAAGCCAGTAAATTCACAACTAGTGATTATTTAAAATATACTAAGTGGGATAGGAACGTGAAACACAGCTACATTTGTACCTTATCTTCTTATTTCTTAACATAATCCCCGTCGTTGTGAATGCATTTGTTTGATCGACGTATTAAAAATTTCCTTTTTAGTCCTTCGATATCTTCTCGATAGAAATCTGAGCTTTGCTGCCTGAGTGAGCCATTTCGCACTTCCCTTTCAACCTCCTGATCATATACTTTCTTTCCCCCCCGAGAGATTTACATCTTTGATCCGCTCTAAAAACATTCTGGCGGCCAGCGTCATTTTCAGGGGCTATCCTAATTCTGGAGACCTTTTTTCCATGATCGACGTTGCTCGATTTGAAAGCTCTGTCTTTGCACTACAGTCCGGCACCGGAGTTTCCACTGTAGCAGGCTTGAATGCAGAGTACTGTCGGGTATTCCTGACCATACCTTCTTTACTGCTTTCCATAAGCCATCCAAGATTCGAGATGATGAAGAAGGTGAAGAGGTGGTGAAGAAGGTGAAAGAACACGTGCTACAGGTAAACCCTGCAACACAGAGGACAATATATGACATGCAGGACTCTCCCAAGCAACACTGAGTCTCATAATCTTCCAGGATTTGCAGCTTGTAAAGCGTCTGAAGCCAAAAGTTCATAGGTTGCGTCCTTGTCATGAGGCCGAGAGAAAGACCAACTGCAGGAAGCTCTACGAACGTTTTTTAGCATGTGATAAATGGCGGTTTGTTGTTACTTTGGATGAAACATGAGTGTACCTGTGCCATACAACAAATCTCGTGCAACATTTTATCGTCCTAAGGATGGAAAACGACCTTATGATTGAGTCTGTCAATGTCGTGAAAGTTTTCCACGAGGTTTTATGATAGTCGCCGGATACTGTCACAAAGGCAAGTTACAGATTCGAAGGGTTGAAAAGAACGTGAAAAATATTGCGGCATACTATCAGGCTAACATTTTAGAATCCATTTACCGCCAGAAAATCCCAACTATATAGTAAAGTGGCTAGTCGTGTGTGGATCCACCAATACAAAGCGTCCAGCCATACGGCTAAGTCAACGGTTGACTAAAAGACCAGGATGGAGCAGGAAACCGGAATTCGCGGTACGGACATACCCGTCAAGTCACCCGATGCATCGCCAATGGATATCTGCGGTTTTGGTGTTTTGAAACGGGGACTATGTGACAGGCGACCTCGAACCATGGATGGCTTATAGAAAGCAGTAAAGGAGTTATGGTCAGGAATACTCGACAAGTGGAAACTCCGGTGCCTAGCTGTAGTGCAAAGACAGGGCTTTCGAATCGAGCATCGTCGATCATGGTAAAAAGGTCTTCTGAATTAGGATAGCCCCTGAAAGTCTGTGAAATAAGTATGAATTAACCTCTGTAAAGGGCGAAACTGGATGTCAGTCATTTCTTCAATAAAAAAATGTATTAGCTCAAGATGGGTCCATGAGGGCATAATCGTTCCTATTTTTCTTCAATAAAAATTGTATTGTAAAGCTTCTATCTTTTTATACGCTTTTATGTAACTTACCTTTCTGTGAGTCTGTCTGGCCGGGTCAAATCTTGTAATGAATATTAAACCAACTTCCCTACAAGGTAGAGAGCTGAAACTTGATACACATACACAAGAGCGATGACAATGCATATTAAAAAAAGTATTTTTCAAATCGGCTTATTGGTTCGTGTTCTACTGGTACTAATTCGTTACTACGAATTGTCCAATTGCCACAACAAACAATTCGTTATGACGAGGGTTAAATGTATCTGTTGTTTATTATTGCAAAATTAAGCTTTATTGGCTCACTAAATAAAACATAAAAGCGTGGTTTGAAAAACCCTTTTTTCCTCTTATCTTGTTCATTAATCGGCACAATACAAGGAAGGACTTTTCACAACTAGACTGGTACTTCAAAAAATAATTTACTATAACAAATCAAACGTTTATCAAAATGGTAAAGGTTTCTTTATATATACGAGCATCTTCTTTTAAAATAAGGACTGGATTTAAATAAAAGTTTTTTTTTCATGAAGATTATCCTGATGAGACTCTTCCTTCATACTTCTATCGATGTTGATAATGTTCTTCGATAGGAACTACATTAATTATTTTCCAAACGTTGAAAAAATTCTGCGAGAGAAGGAACTAATAAATATTGTAAAAACTACGTTTAAAACAGGAAATTAAAAAAATAATTGCAACCAGAAGAAGGTACAGGTTCTAAATTAAGATTCCTTGTTGTTTACCTTGTTATTTACCGTTCTATATAGAGATTCCTTATTTTAAAAAAAATAATAAGATAAATATTTAGACGCAATCTAGCGAAATATTTTAATTACAAAAAAAGACGATGGAATAAAATCGAATAATATTTTTCCACGTTAGCACTTACGACATGAAAAATAACGAAGCAAAAAAATATCTATTAGAAAATGGAATCACGCTGTGTTTTTCACAGACGGAGGAAAAATACCTAACGGAACAATTTGATTTCTTTCTCATAAATTTAATTATGATTTGTAGAGCGAAGGAGGGCGTTTGGGAGCGAGGCTTCACGCACTGACGGTGTTATTGATTGAAGGCTCTTTTCGTGCGGCTTCAAGAGCTCAGACTCGCTAATTGAATGCAAACTTGTCCCAATCACATCTCGAGCCTTTGAGGAAGAAGAAAGAGATGAGAAGATAAACAGAGACGGAGACAAGACTGATACTAAAGATCTTCGGGGGTGGGGGGAGGAGAGAAGGAGGAGCGGAGGGAGAGGGTCCTCTAAAAGTGTGATAAAAAAAATAGAAAAAGAAGGAAAAAGCAACGGCAATGCACGGATGGATGAGGGAAGGAAGAAGGAGGAGAAACGTACTAAAAGTTAGGTGAGTGCGTGAGAGGGTGTAGTAGGAAGGCACAATTTTCAGAGGAAATGAAACGAGTGCCACCTATTGGCCAAATGCAATATCAGCAAATTGGGATTTGGAAAAGACGTGCGCGAGTGATTCTATTTCGAAACATTCTCGAAGCTTCCCTGACGACCCCTTCCTCAACCATTTTCAAGCGGAAGCGACACAAGCGAAATTTGTGATGAATATTTCGTTTCGCATTTGAAATTTGAAAATGGAAGAGACCTCCTTCTCTTTACGCAACATCACTCGCATGACCGTGGAAAAGTTAACAAAAGCAACTGGGAGGAGTACCTGTGTGGGTTAAAAGTAAAAAAAAAATCAAAACTCAATAGGTTAGGAACGATCAAATGAATAAATAATCTATTCAAATGAATTAGTTAAACGGTTGTTATTAATTACTTAATCCGCTGTTCATTTATTACCTTATTAAAATCGATAAAAATGTAGACTACAGAGCAAACAGTCCCAGTTAAGGCAAATTACACAATGAAACAGTGAAAATTAATATAAATAAAGCAATAAAGTGAGGATACAGTTTTTCCATAACAAATTGTCACTTTTTAATTTATAAATGCGGATGTAGAAGAAAAGAAGAACGAGACACAAAAACCCTGGAATAAACCAAAATTGCACACAGTGGTAAACCAGCTGACGCTTCAAATAGAGACTATCCTTTGTCAAAGCAAAAAATAAAAAAAAATTGTAATTTATAAATAATGATAGCGGGCCAATGAATGTTTTCTCATTGGTCAATATTTATTAATTTTATTAAATAATTTGAAAAGTTTTTCTTTGATTTGCTTACTTTTTAAACCTTTTATATTGCGCTTTGTTTCTGATTTTATTTCGCCTTTTTATATTATTTTATTCTTTGATTTAATATTTTAATTTCGCTTTTTTATATTTTATTTTTAATTTTATTTCTTATTTCTTAATTAATTTAATTTTATTTATTTTATTTTGCTTTGCTATCTTTTTTAATCTTTTGATCCTTTATTTGTTACCATTTTTGAAATCAATACTTCTATAATATTTTAATTAATAAACCACACTTTCATTAGGCTGGATTCACACTTCGAGGATTCTGCGACGGAAGGCATCGACGGCAAGGGCTTGCGGTCAAAGGAGCGCGAATATCGGGCGGAAAAAAGATAGTACCCAATTTGAGTTGGATTTCATTCCGTTTTCTACCTTTTATATGCGTTCCTTTCACCGCAATTTCTTGCCTCCGTCGCGGAATCCGTTATAGTGTGAATCCAGCCTTATGTTTTTTTATTATAATATCTCTTCAAGCCGGGGACAACAATTTATAGAACTAATTGTTTGGTTTAACAATTCAGTTGCCGACTTGTGGAGGGACGACTGAAATAAATTTGTGCTCTAGAACGCGTTCCAGTGAACCGATTTGAAATTTTTTTCCTTTAACATGCATTGTCATCGATCCTGTTTGTGTGTGTCAAGTTTCAGCTCCCTAGCTTGTCGGTAAGTTGGTTCAATATTGATTACAAGATTTTACCCAGACAGACACACAAAAAAAAGTAAGGTAACTAAAAGCGTGTAATTAACTCAATAATGTGTAGGTGTATTAACTTTGTCAACAAAATATTGGGTTGTTTCATAATCATTAGCCGATTCTGACATAAATAATAAAAAGAAAAGCATGAACAGATGAAGAAATCCATTTTATTCTGAACAATGTGACTTCACTGCAAAAATACGGCAAAAGATATTGCGATGCAGTTGACCATATGAATCACAGCATGCTGACTAGTGAATCGTTTGTCCCTCAAGAAGTCGTCCAATTAGCGAAACATGAGAAAATATGATGGGACCAAATCTGGAGAATATGCAGGTTAAGGGAGGAGTTAAGTCAATAGATACAAGTGGTCGTGTTCCAACATGGAGAGATATGGTACCCAGACGATGACGAGAGACGGTTATACGTTGCTTAATTTCTGGCGAGTTTCATCTAGTTGATGGCAGTACACGTTAGTTGTCATTTGTTGACTATGCGGCAAAAACATGATGCATTACAGTCTTGGCAGTCCACCACCACTTCACAAAAGATCAAACCTTGTGTGGATGCAAATCGGGCTTGGGTAAATTTTTTTAGTGGTTTCCTTATATTTAGTCGCCGCTTTCTGCCATACAGCATCACATTTTTTATCAATCGATGCAGAAAGTGAGCGCTAGCCTCACGTCTTTGGAGAGCAATGCATGTTTCCAGATTCCGTAATTTAAATGCCATGTCTCCGGTGATACGAGAAAGCTGGAACTGAGTTCACGTATCGTTATAAACTTACTCTTTAACTGTATCGTTATAAAAAAAAATCTCATGTGAATGGAAGAGAGTGAAAATAATCTTTACGTTCTCCAAATTTACACCACTTTATTTTTATCATATTTAGAATCGGCATAAAAAGTTATGCAAATCTATAATTATTAAATATTTAAAAAATTCTTAAAAGCACTTACATTTGCTTAAGCTAATTTTGTTGTCTGCTATCACGCTTTTTTGAATTTCTTTATTAAATTAAGCATTTAATTTCACTTTAAAATCTTAATAAGCAGAATGCTTAAATAAGTCGCAGTTGTAATGTGAAAGGTTAAACACTCAAAGGAAAATAAATAATGTCAGAGACGCAATTAAGTTCGTCGTTAAAAATTCTGCTCTGTTTAACTGGGAAGCTGCCGCCAACTCAAACAAATAGACGTAAAGCTTATAGCCCACGATCATAAATAATTACACCTACTTACTTAGAATGCTTTGAGATGGAAATATACAAAATAATTAGCTTTTGTCGCAGAGTCATTCCACATCCACTTTTGTTTGAGTCAGCAGTTAAGTTTCATTTTCTCTTCGAGCCAATATGCAAAGAATTAATTTTATGTTATTTAATGCCATCATTTCGTGTTTTCACGCTGTCCAAGTTTCCAGCTATGAAGAAGTTTACATATACGCCATTTCTACGACATATAATTTCTTAATTTTAACAATTTCAACTATTGCTAATATTTCTCTTACGATTCTAAGACTGACAATATATTCACTGTTATGTACATGCAGATACTCGAGCTTATTTTTCAGCATGTGCAATAATTATTGTTGTCTCAAGAGGAATTAAAATCTTTAGCTGATTAGCTTCAATAGCTACATCATATTGTAGGTATATTAAAAAATCTTTTGCATAAAATAACTTGAAAGTTCTAAAAATGCTATTTTAGAGTGTGCTATCCAAAGATCCCAAAATTTGTATGGCGTGTACAAACTAATACAAATACAACCAAACCATTTTAGTTATCGCTTCATATCCTTTAAAACAATATGCCAACGGCTTTGAAATAAACGAGTGCTTATTCAAAGTTGTGTTTGCTTTACAAGAAGCAAGCAAAATATTAAACAACCATTTGGCGATAATGCTTTAGGACAGGGGTGGGCAGTATGTGTTTTAAAGTCGTCACATGAGTGTCGAATAAAATGTTCAATTGGCCGCACTTTCTAATAAAATACAGTACACACGTCAAGTATCGACTGTTGCAAAATAATGCTTAGTTTTTTCATTTTTTTATCATAATAAGAATTAATTTTCATTATTAATCAGAAAAGATATAAAAAAACTTCCAAAGACGAAATCGATTGACGTTGCACACGTAGATAGGCTCGTTCGTCCAAGTAATGCAGCAGAATACGGAATTATCGGGCCAGGCTTTAACTGCTGTTCATTCAAGTTTTAATTCTGACAATCGCGTGCCCATTGTAGGTGCTGTCGACTAGGATTACTAGGGGAATTTGACAGCCCCCATAAGCACCGATGCATTGCGTGTCAGGGCACTCTGCTCTCATAACCAGCTTTAGAGTTGTGTAATTTGTACTTGTTTGGTTCTTATCAAACAGTCTTCTTTAATATCAGTGAGTATTGATAGCCTAACACGATATCATCGATTTGTTCCACTACTGTCTGTATATCCTTCCACGACTGACTGGGAGTGCCGCAGAAGTTTTCCCGTTTCAGAGATGTTTAGTTTCAGTCATCTGTTATAAAGAGTGATATTTGTCAACGGGTTATTTGCCTCATAGCTCCCGTATTTAACAAGTCTACTGCAAATGCTCCGATGGACGAGATCGTTTGCGTCGTAATTGTATCATCAGAATACACATCAAAGTATAAATATTCATAGAGTGAGCTCGTGATATGTTTACCGCCTTCTTGTACACAACCATGCATTCTTGTGTAAAAGTTCGTTTCAGTTTTCCTGGTATTTTATTTTCCTACTAGGCAATTGCCTAGAGCGCAGACCTCAGAAGCGCAATATTTAATCTTGCCTAGGGCGGAAATACTGAAAAATTACACGCAAAATAATCTGGCACTGGCCCTGCTTATCAATAACGGTACCTCTTCTCGAAGACAACTCAAGTCGGGAGTGGCCTTCACGACAAAAACATCGCTTCTTTACCTAAAGCCTGTTTTCCATTTAGCGTTTTTTAGGCCACTTTTCAGCGTCTTCGTAATTTCTGCGATTTTGCAGAGACTTTCTGAAATTCACACTTTTCATCTAGAAAGTAGCGACTTCGACGCGCAGGCGTCTTTCAGGCGACTTTTCAAACCCTGACCAGAATTGATTTTCAAGCGATTTTTAGGAGTAATCTTTAGATCTGGCCACTCAGGTGCAATGCATTTCGTTATGCATTCTGGGTAGTGATTTTAACCAGATGTTTGCCGTAGCTGGTGTTCGCCGACACGGTTTTCGTACTTTCCCCTAATTATTAATAAATAGGTTTTAAAAAAATTATTTCAATCATTTATTTACTGAGTAGAAATGATACAGTAATAACTTGAAAGCGTGAATGTGTTCGAAGTGGTCGATATCCTATTTTCCATCGCCTTGAGAGAGTGACACTTGTTTGAAGATCAATTTCTTCGGACGCCGTGATAGTATATTTTAGGGAATCCAATGAAAACCATTCATCAAATTTTCTAATATGGCAAAATCCTTTTTTATTTCAAACTATTTTGAATAAGAGTTCCGTTATAACAACCTTAATGCATATAGCTCACGGTTGTTTTATTTTCTTGGGGTTTTTTTTTGTTTTGTTTTTTTTTTTTCTTTTCGAAAAGAAAAAAATAGAAAAACGTTTAGTGTAAAGGACTTGGAAATTAAATTTCTTCATAAAAATTTATCCAATTTAATAAACTACTTTATGTCTTCGTTATGATTGCAGTAGTAAGCAACGGATTTGTCTGTAGAGTTAGTCAGCCGCTAGGGAACTTAGACAACATTTGAAAACGAGAGTGGACAGACTTCTCATTATTAGGCTATGATTCAATGCATTCATAAGAATCACGAGGCACGCGCAAACACTGAAAATGTTGTTAACAATGTAAAAAAATATAATACACTTTTGGATCACCCGGTGTATATAGATCAGCATTTTGAAACGATACACTCGATAATGGAGAATTTTTTGTTTTATTACTTCTGAAATAAGATTTTCGTTTGGCTCAAGGAGTCATTAAAGTCTTTTTTTTCTCTTGTAAGATTTGATTTATAAATTTCATTCCTTTATTTACAAAGATTTGTTGAAAAATCTAACCTGAATTTCATCTATTTATAGCATAAAAATAGAAAATATGATCTTAAAAGATTTATTTTTCCTCCTTTTCTTTAAAACTTTCACCCATTTAGATTGTTTTTCCTTTAGCCGGGGTTTTTCATTCTTTTTTTTTTGTCGAATTAATCAGTGCTTCCCAAAGGGAAATCTTTTGCTCTGTTTTGTTTCCTGCGTTCTATTTATTAAATAAATAAAAGGTTCCTAAAAAATTTTTTTTTTTTGTTTGCCTTCTCTTCCCCCCCACCTCGATCTTCATAAAATCTATTAGAACGTAATTTCCGCCAGGAAATCGAAAGGGATAAAACGTCATCTCCACTTGTTATTTTTTTCTTTTAATTTCAACTTCGCTTTAATTACGTCCCTCAAATGTTACCTCATTAGCTACGGCTTCCGATTCCATTAATATTCATGATGAAATTTCTCCTCGGCGTTCCTCTCTGGGGCCCACGGAGGGAATCTTAGCCCTTGTGAATGTTGACTAATTAATGGTTCCTTTTGGCATCTTCCCGCGAGAGTTTGCGACGTGGCGAGAACAAAAAGGCCGCGATCCCGGGGAGTTAACGGATTAGCGAGAAACGGCGAGCAGCCAATCACAAATGTGCTCGTAATGAAAGATTGATGGCACAAGATTTATTAGTCCGGGTCTCGAGACTTGTCCTTAAATTAATCCATTAAATTCTCGACGGGGTTTGCGTTTCTTGTCCTTTTCGGATGGAAACAAGGAAATGAAATGGAGGCTAAAGGGGTGAAAAAGGTGAACTACAAGTCCCCGCTCTTAACTCTCCTGCTCACTCTTCTATTCTCTTTCTCATTCTCTCATTATGCGTCGTGTTTCTGGACACTTTCGAAGTAGACGTTAATAAATGTTTTCGTCTCTCGTGTAAAAATTTTTCTCTCTGGAAAAGAAATCTGCGCAGTTCGCAGAAATGTAATTTGTCTCCTTTTTAATTGACCTGAACTTTTTATGTGAGCAAGTATTGATTTCGGAGATCTTTTTAATGAAATCTCAGCTTGCAAAGCCCTTGCCGCTTGTTGTTCTTAATAAGACCTTCCCTGCCACTCATTTCCTGATTTCACTTGTAATTAGAAATTAATGATGAAAATAGATTTTCTTCTTAATCGCTACAGAATTTGTTTGTATTACTACAAAACAAGATTTCAATTTACACATCGCGATTAGATAGGCATATTTTTATGATTTTTTTTTTATGTACGAGGGGCGTTCAAATTTAACCTGGACTTTATTTTTTGTAAATTTCATTGTTGGGATGGCAACTACCGCCTGTCATGCAAATGTAGTATCACTCATCCGGTTGC
Source organism: Rhysida immarginata (assembly GCA_023313115.1). NCBI lineage: Eukaryota > Metazoa > Arthropoda > Chilopoda > Scolopendromorpha > Scolopendridae > Rhysida > Rhysida immarginata. The sequence goes on from JAHWFO010022496.1 coordinate 3,591,272, forward strand.
CACAACCGATTATTTGTTTAAACAAAATGGCGAACAACGATGTGTCGACCAAAGTGGAAAACGAATAATCAGAAGAGCGAGAATCCACCGGCAATGAACCTCATAAGGCAAGGCCAGCAACTGCTGTCCATGATGGCATCATCGCACGAACAAATGAGCTTATATTGGACAACAGGCGGATTTATGTCCGAGAATTGGCTTCAATACTGAGCATCAGCACTGGCATTGTGGAGACCATCATCCACGATAAGCTGAAATTCAACAAGATCTGTGCCAGATGGGTCCCTAAGCAACTCTCCGAGGATCATAAAAACCATAAAATCCTGATGGAAATCTATTCCATGGTGCTGCAACGATAGGACAGGGAAGGTGACGGCTTCCTAAGACGTGTTGTGACCATCGACGAGACATGGATTCATCACGTGTGAGCATGGAGTGGCGACATACTGACTCACCACGACCCAAGAAATTCAAGATGACACCGTCGACAACGAAGTGATGGCGACTGTATTCTGGGACATATTCATATCGATTTTCTGGAAGAACTTCGTACATAAATGCACCCTACTACTGTAACATTTTGAGGACATCCCTGAAGCCGGCACTAATGAAAAAGCGACCAGGATTCCTTACTAGTGTTGTTTTTTTTTCTGCAAGACAATGCCAGACCACACACAGAAATACTGACTATGGACACACTGACGGAACTCAAATGGGACATCTTACCACAACTTCCACACAACTCGGATCTCTCTTCTTGCGACTATCACTTTTGTGGATCATTGAAAGATGACAGAGGTTCGGGTCCAATGAGGAAGTGAAAAAGGCTGTCCTGACGTGGTTTCGACGTCAGCCTGAAGATTTATACAGAACCGGTATCCAGATGCTCCCAGAACGCTGGAAAAAATGTGTAGAGAAACAAGAAGAGTTCTTTGGGACTAACTTGTGTGTTTCCTGATTTTATATAAAATAAACTCCAAGTCAAATTTGAACGCCCCTCGTATTTATAGCAGAAGAATAAAACCATAAACCACAAATCCAGAAAGAATATTATTGTAACCAGAAATGTTTGTGGATTTGTGGTTTATGGTTTTATTCTTCCTTTTATAGCTATAATGTCCACAGTTTAAAGGCGTTTTTTAATTCATATTATTGTTATTATTTGTTGGTTTTTTTCTACTTTGTCGACACGAAATCCTCGCTAGACTTATCAATTTCTTTTAATAGATTTTTCTGCTAGTGACGTATAAATCCTTCTTTTAGATCGAAAACGGATGAATTCGTCATGGCATGGAATCCATAAGATGGCAGAAAAATTTTGGTGAACGTCGATTCCATACCACGACAAGGTGTATCCCAGAATATTGATTCTTCAATTCTATAATAATAAAAAGAATTTAATAAACAGCCCTCTCCAGCTCATCTACAGCAGTGTTTTTAAACATGTGCTCCACGGAGCCCTAAGAGCTCCGCGTGCACTTCCCAGGGGCTCCGTGGCCGCTTCAAGAAAATAAATTAAATAAAAATTCTCTCACTCATCTTAACTAAGTGATTTCTTAATTAAGGGGCTCCGCCATAGGAATCAGGTAGGCTTAAGGGGCTCTGCCATAGAAAGGGCTCCCTGAGTCAAAAAGGTTGAGAACCGCTGATCTACAGGGTTCTATAGCGGTGAGATCTGGAATGTACAGATTCGGTGCTATACGAATCGTTCTGCAAGTTTGCGGATCATGTGAAGACCTTGTCCTGTTGAGTAAAAATAAGAAGAACCTATTGTGTGGAATTGCAAATTGCACACAAGCCTTTTACTACAAAAGAAAATCCGAGATATGGAACGCCACATGCGTATTTCGAATCTATACCTTCATTCTCAACGACAAGATTGAAACTAACAATAAAATATATCCTAGCAATATACATCAGGGTACTGAAAGGGAGGATTGGAGTAATTGTACGAGGTGCTACCTAAAATTTCCCGAAATATACCTCTATAAAATATGGAACTTACCCATCATTTAATTTCCACCGTCACCTTCAAAATACTCTCCTTGGGCATCTATATATCGCTTCCAGCGATGTTCCCACTTCTGGAAGCACTCCTAGAAGTTCCCAGGTTGGAGCATATTTAACACTTGCTCGATTCCGCCCTTTTAACCGCAATTTCAATTTTCGGAAGCGGTAGAAATCGCAGGATGCCAGGGGACAGCGGTCATGTTGTTTTAGTTGAGGAAATCCCTCACAGAGCATTGTCATGATGGAGCAGCCAGTCTTTCTTCTTCCACATCTCTGGCCTTTGATTATTTAAAGCTTCGGATTTGCAAATCAGCCCTAATCGACTGATTCCACGCCACGATTTATATGTATATCCTTTTTAAGCATTACCGAAATTTTGAACTTAATTTACTTTAATTTCTCGTATAATTGCATTGTTCATAGAATACTTGTGTTTTTTATTTGTTATTAATTCAGTTTCTTAAACCAATTTACTAAACTGTATAAGTTTTCTTTTTATATTCATTATGTGCCCACAGAGACCTAACTAGTCGGTCTTTGACCATACCGGCTCTGTTGGGCACTGCTTTATTGTTTCTAACCGAAATAAATAAATAAATATTTTATAAAAATGGACATAAAACATATTATAAAAAAATTTATCTAAAATAGAAGAAATTCAATTTTAAGTTCTTTTATTGATTGTTTTCTCAAAGCTAGATGGAACTATAAAATAAGAATGTTTGAATTGACCAAAAATTAATTGAAAATACTGAAAAAAAATTAATTGAAAACAAATATTTTGATTCTTTTCAGATTCTGACCCGACGAGGAACTCCAGATTGAATGAAGTGAACGTGGCTAGTTCGGCTGAAATGTGGCGCCAAGGGGAAGAGCAGCAGCAGCAACAACAAGAACAAACAGAAGGAGGAGGAGATGGAAGTGGAGCAATGTCACCTCGACAACGTCGCTCCACGGGCGAGTCGTCATCCGTCGACGAAGATGTCCTCGCGGGCAACAACAGCCTCGACGCCGTGGTCGCCACCTCGACCACCACCCCGTCGCCCTCGGACTGCAGTCGTTACAAACTCTACGTGGACTTTGAGCGGATCGGTTGGTCGTCGTGGATCATCGCCCCGGCGGGCTACGACGCCTACTACTGCTTGGGCCAGTGCTCCTTCCCTCTGGGACAGAACCAGAGACCGACCAATCATGCCACCGTTCAGAGCATCGTGCACGAGATCGGCCTCCACGTGGGCATCCGTTCGCCTTGCTGCGTTCCCAATAAACTGGCTTCCATTAACGTTCTCTATTTTGATGATCACAGCAACGTGATTCTCAGGCGCTACGATGACATGGTGGCAGTGAGTTGTGGCTGTCACTGAACGACCCCACTCCCTTCACCTGCCAACCCTCTTCAACACTCTTGGGGACGATCACGTGACATGAGCTTGCTGTCTTTCCTTCTCTTATTCTACTTTTATTTTCTCTCTCTCTTTTTTCTTTTTGGCGAATGGCTGGCTGAAGGTAACAACGTTCGCTCACAAAAGAAGGGAAACTACTAAAAAGCAATGGGGAGAAAATAAATGAGACGACTGAATCAAATCGTCTTTCAATTCATATCCAATTGGAAGCATTTCTTCTTTTAGAGAGTTCATCTTGTAACTTAAAGTAGCAATTTCAACATAAACATACAAATGCAACGATTTCGATGTATATTTGGATCTATCATCGTTTCTGTCTTCTCTTGAAACATCAATTTGTTTTTTTTTGTTTTTTTGTTATTTTTTTCACTAAGTGGAAAGATTTCTAAGCAAACAACGATGTCCGCTTTGTTTTCTTTGCACTAGCTTGGGATCGGTAGCTATTGCTCGAACGGGAGATGGATCATATTTTATAATTTCATTAGCGATTAATATTACAAACATTGATTCCATCGTCAAATACGTTCTTTTCTTATTCGTCTTCTCAAACAGAGACTGTGCAAACTTTGACTATTTAACTTAACAGAGACTACAAACTTTTTTATTCTTTGTCTTCGAGTGGTTTACGCTAATTTATCACAACGTACAGTAGCTACACAGTGCCATTCACTCACTCTCTTCGGAAAAAAGAAACGCAAATTACGAAAACACCAAACACAAGTTCAATAGCTATAACGGTCACACTTGTCGTTCATTATAATATTTAAGCTTTTCAAATGGTTAAAACTATAAACATTAAAACTAAACTATTTTTGGGTTCTTAACATGCCGGTCGAAGATTCCTGTTCCTTGTTTATACTTTAAGAAAAGCAATAAATGTCTATTTTTAATTTTTGTTTGCCTGTTCTGAATTTTTATATTTTACAAATTTGAATTTATACGAGGGTTGGTCGAAAAGTAAGGCCTCCACGGCTGCAACTTTTTTTATTTGTTAACCGATTTTCAAAATTCTAATTGTACCTGATACTTATATAGGGTGATTATAAACTCACTATACATTTTGGTGAAAACTCCGTTTTATTGCAGCAATTGCAGTAATCATCAACCAGATATCATACCAGGATATATTCTTAGTAAATTTCAATGTGTCCCCCTTGCACATCCCGGCACAGCTCCCAGCGTTCCACCGTGGTCCGGAAAACATTGCGCAAATTGCGGTGTAATGTCCTCCACCGCGGCTGTAATCCGTTATTTCAGCTGTGCAATGGTGCGTAATCCTGACTTGGTACACCTTGGACTTGATAAAACCCCATGCAAAGAAATCCATGGGGGTCAAATCTGAGGATTGTGGAGCCACAGTCTTGGCGAGCCCTGACCAATCCATCTGCCTGGGAATGCGTGATTCAGTTAGTCTCGAACGATGTTGGCCAAATGGGATAGTATCTCCATGTTCCCCCATCCTGTTGGAACACAACGGTATCCTAAATCCTTCATCTCGCAATTGTGGCTCCAGGAATTGCTCCAACATGTCGATGTACACGGTACCATTGATAGTCCCCTTGGCAAACATGAAGGGCCTATAGACCTTTGACTGTGTAACTCCCATCCACGCATTCACTTTGGGTGTATTTGGGTGTGTAAATAAATGAAAGCCATTAATGATTTCACCAAAATGTATAGTGACTTTATAATCACCCTGTATTTGTACTCTATGTAATGCACTATTCACTTTTCGCTATAGTCCCCATCCCTTTCCACGCCAACGCGTGACTAGTCCGGTGAACCCGTCGGAGAGGAATTCCGGGGTTGTTGTTGTCGACACGAAGATTGAATGGCATCTTTCACCTCGTCATCAGAACGTAACTCATGTCTCTTAAGGTGCTCTTTCTTCTTTGGGAAGTGGTGAAAGTCTCAAGGTGCAAAGTCTTTCATCTTTGAACTGCAGTTTTTCATCTATGGAATCTGAAGAAAAAAAGTTACATGATTTTCAAGAACAACAAATCCTCAATAAGTATACTTATATAGAGCCAACAACAAATCCTCAGTAAGTAGAGTTCAAGAATGCAATTCGCTCAGCCAAAAGGGTCCTGTTTACTGACAATCATAAACTTGACTTGTGGAAATACATACGGAATACCCACGACGTTAAAAAACACGATTTCCCTAAAGAGAACTGTCTATCATACCTGAAATGGTTGAATAACACCAACGGTCAATTATTGCCTAAAGTAATTAAAAATACCTGCGCGGCGGTTGAGACTTTCAACTTTCTGCCTACGATCTCGCCCATGAAGATAAAAAGCACTTTAAGGGCGATGAAACTTAAGGATATTAACCGAGACGGTTTGATTATTGCAACTGTCATTAAAACCTGGGGTAGTCTGGGAGTTACTTTACTCGAATATTTACTACTATCTATCATTAATACCAGATCATTTCCTGCAGACTTCAAAAAGGCACTGATCGTTCCCATCTATTAATCTGGCCCCAGTTCGAATATCAAAAAACTACAGACCTATAAGCCTACTGCTACATTAGCCAAAGTAAGCACCTCTGATCAGTCCTATAAGCCACCTCTGATCAGTCATCCCTAAAAAGCAATACGGTGGACGACCCAATACCCTAATCTCATATATACTATTAAAAATTCAACTAAGTGCCCTCACTCGTAAACAGAATCTCCTTATTGCTCTTACTTACCTGTCGAAGGCCTTCGACAGTATCTCTAGATAACAATTGATTGAACAGCGCGAAGGCTTTAGGCATTGAAGAACCGGTACTGTCCCTGATTAAAGATTTATTCTCAAACCGATACAATTACATGATTGGCCCCAAAGATAATGTGTCTCAGCCGTCGGAACGAGGAGTAATTCAGGGCTCTGCCTCTAGTATTACCTTCTATGCAGTGGCCAGCCCATTGCTTAATTTACTCCTAAAAAGTGGCATCTGTGCTTATTTATTTATTTTTTATTGATTGATTGTAATCCAATACGTCCATCCAGGGTCTGTATGGCCAGAGGCCGACGAGTTGGGTCCCTGGATGGACCTTTATTAACGACTGCTGTAAGATGGTCGCAGCAGCCGTGGGGGTGAAGATCGAATCTCACTGATGATCGCCCATCCAGTGACTAGCCGTGCCTGGTGTTGCTTAACTTCCCTGAAGTTGTGTATTCAGTGGAATCCCACCAGGCCACGGCCTCCCCCACAGCAGATTCTGGTGAAGCCATTAAAGACATCCACCACGATCTCTCCTTGCTTAAACAATAGTATGCCGACAATGGGATGACACTTAATGAATCCAAGGCCTAGAAAATCCTTGGCTTATTATTAGACATGTTATCTTTTAAACCCTGCATTGAAGATCTTATCATGCAACTGAGCCGCCTTAGATATCTTGTCAAGCGCCTAAAAAGACCTTGAACAGAGAGATCACCATAATAATAATAAAGAGTTTGGTGATTTCTAAACTAAATAATGCAATTATTTTATGGTCCTCTGCCTCCCGATCCTTAATAACAAGAATAAAAGTTGCATACAACTCAATACTACGAGTGGCTTTTTCAATTCCCCGCTACACTTACGTTACCCCATTATGCGAAGCCAATGACATATTAACTCTTCCTACTCTAATACAATTGGCCAAGTTCAAAGAATTATACAGAGTCTTGTACAATCTTCACCACCCGGTCCACTTTATTTCTCAATGGATAAATAATAACTCTAACATCCGAATTACCCGTAAATTTAAATTGGAACCATCCAATATCCTCCAGTCAACACTAAAGAAGGCTTTTCCTTATAAGACTATTGAGAATTGGATCCTCCTTCCATACGAAACAAGAGCAACAATATTAAACTGCAAACTGCCAACCTGTAGTAACCGTAAGATCCATATTAACAAATTACTTAACCAATATGTAAAAAACAGCCAATTGTAACTGCGATTTCTGTTCCTTATACCCAATACCCCTCTGGGGTGCTATAATTTCAAATACATAAATAAATAAAACTGTAGGCGCTGCAACGCCTCTGGTGTGTGGCGATCGTGTGCGGGCGGGCGTTATCGTGCTGCAAAAGAGAGTCCAAAGCTGCCATTCACTCCTGGGGTCGACAACAACCCCGAAATTCCTCTCCGACGGGTTCACCCGACTAGTCACGCGTTGGCGCAATGCGTGGAAAGAGATGGGAACTATGTCGAAAAGTGAATAGTGCATTGCTTAGAGGACAAATGTAAATATCAGATACAAAAATAATTTTGAAAAACAGTTAACAAATAGAAAAGTTACAGCCATGGAGGCATTACTTTTCGACCAACCCTCGTATTTTAGGAAAAGAAAACTTAAAGAAAATAGCAAGTATTTTTGCTCGAGGAAAAGGGAGCTGCATACTCTATTGCATTAGGGATTCACCACGACTTCCCCTTGAATGGATGCTCCGAAGAAAGTTTACTGACGAGATAAATCGCGACAGGCCAATTCGAAGCACTTTGTCTCTCTTCCAATATTGATAAAGGAGAAATGGCTGCTGCTTTTCTCTGGGAAAAGTTTTGTTTTTTTTAAATTTTAGTTTCATTTAACATTTATCTGAAGTCTTAGTAAAATTGTTTAAATTTACAAGAAAACATTTAACTCTCTAATGCAAGCCTCACCGTAAGAATGAATTAATATATTCTCCGAACAGTAAACACTCGAAGCCTTAATTGCTGTTCATAATAAATGTTAAATAAGATGTAAAGTGTTCTCGTTCTGAAACAGACCGCTTTACTTTGCAAATAATGGATGATCTCTAACTAACTTTTAAAAGTGAAAGTCAAATGGAACTGCTCATGGCGTCTTGGCGTATGTGTCACTTTAGATAACATCTTACCTGAAATTGCTTTTCCAGCGTTCATTATTTTTTTTCTATTCTTCTGCTCACGATGACAAGAGGACCTTTGACAGTTAATACTGATTAAAGTTTGTTATTTATAACTAATTTCCATTATAGATTATATGCTTAATCTAACTTAGTAATTTAGGACACGACATGAGGTCTGGCCTCTCCTGAGGTTATTCCAACATACTATTAAAAATGAAGAAATGTCATTTTCTTTAAAAGAACGGTGCAATTAAGAATACGAAAAAATACAGTCAACCTCTTGGTGGATGATTGCCAAGGAATTTGTAGAGTTGTCATATAATGAAGCATTTCATAAGTCAAATAAGGATAAGTTCTTGATAAAGCAATATGTAATAAGGTTTAAATTTGCCGACGATTTTCGAGATAACTTTCATTTTCAAGGGCAATATTTTACAAATGAGGGAAATTTCAACTTTTTGAAGATGTTCAACAATATGATGTCAACAATCGGGATAAGTGACGAAGTGTAACAAGTGAAATGCTATTCAATATAGTTCATAATAATTTTAAGTAAAGTGTTAATATCAAATTTAACAAATTTTGCGTAGATTGGATGGAATGTTTGTAAATTTCTATGGCTTCGAGTAAGGATGTTTTTTTAGGGTTGGACATTCAATCCAATATCTACAGAATTAGTTGAATAATTATTTTTCCACTAGTCTGCAAATTTAAAAAAAATTTCCAGCCCCGACACTACTTTAGCTGATTCTTATGTAAAATGACCTCCTGAATACGAATATAACCTTCGTTTTCCCCCATCACCCACCATTTTCGGAGGATGCCCTCCAACCCATTTTTATTATTTTTCGATAGATTTAGAGGGTTGAAAAGGTTTATTTCAGCCTTTAAAATTCTTCTAAGGGGCTAGAGGGCTGAAAAGTTCTAAAACATGAACATTTAGGGGAGTACATAAGGGGGGATTATCCCCTTTAATTGTTTAAAAATTCATTAAAATTTGATCGATTTTCAGTATTTTTCGTATTTTAGAAAAAAATAGCGAAAAATAGCGAAAAAATATAGCGAAAAAATAGCGAAAAAAATGTAAAATTAATCAAACTTTAATGATTTTTTTAAACAGTTAAAGGGGGTAATTCATCCCCTAACGTACCTCCCTACTATACATGGTCATTTTCTAATACTATTCGCCCTTCAAGATCCTCAAAAGAATTATAAAAGCCGAAATAAACCTTTTCATTCATCGAAATATATCGAAAACTGAAAAAATTGGGTTGGGGGGCATCCCCCGAAAACGGTAGGTGATGGGGAAAAACGGAGTTCATATTCGGATTCAGGACGTCATTTTACGTAAGAATCAGCCAAAATCGAGTAGTCGGCGGCGGTAGTCGGGGCTTTTTTTCATGCCGACCAGTATAATCAATTAAATATGATATCAACTCATTACTTAAAATTATTAACAACTAGAAGCGAACCCACCCGTTTGTATAATCGGGAAATAACCCATTGTTAGATAACTCATTGTTAGATTTTTTCTTTGTTGTGACAACGTCCACCGCCGCCGATTTTATATAAATGATATTTAATAGCGTGGCAATTTCATCCATGTGGCTTAGTGTTAATGTTCAATTATTCAGCTCAATCACTTAATGAGCCTTCCCACCGGTGTGTTTCACTGCAATTCAAATGTGTTAGAAACCTCAGCCAACCTGGCCAGCCCAACCTGATCTTGAGTGACTCTTTCTCGCCCATTTTCTCAAAATCTTTCAAGAGGAAGGGTGTGATTAAAAATTGTTTTTAGACTAATGTGAAGTTGCAGCAATTGGAAATTTTTCTCTATCTTTAATAGTTTTCGAGTTAGCAAATGGATGACCTTAAATTTGGGAGTCAAAGTCAAATTTGAGT
>JAHWFO010022496.1:3603829-3634705 GCA_023313115.1 Rhysida immarginata
CTTGGGGAAGAGAATTTTGCAATAAAAAAATTAGTTCACATTTTGACCGCTACGTCAAAATAAGGCGAATGAATAATAACAAAAACAAGTTAGAAGCAGAGGAATTTAGAAAATGAGAGCATTTGTTCAATGTGCATTCCATTTGTGTCAATGACATGTTCAAAGCGCATTATTGCATGTTCCACACTAGAGCGAAGGGTTTCCTCAGGAATCGCAGTGATATGGCGTGTTATGCTTGCTTTCAATTCAGAGACAGTCCGTATTCTTCCTCCATAGACATTATCTTTCAAATATCCCCACAACCAGAAGTCACAAGGGTTTAAGTCCGGTGAACGAGGAGGCCATGCAATTGGAAAAGTTCTCGAAATCACCCGATCATCTCCAAAACGAGCATGAAGCAGTTCCTTTACTTGTCGTGCAATGTGGGGTGTTGCACAATCTTGTATATAGACAGTAGTGTCTAAATATTGTCTTTCTTGTAAAGCAGGAATGACTTTCTGCTGCAGAAGTTCGCAGTAGTGATTGAACATCTTTTAGTGCCTTGAGGAGTGTTCTCTTCAAAGAAAAAGGGGCCAAGAATGAAATGTGAAGGGGATCACGTAATCCGAGTGCAAAAGCTTTTCATGCACAACCATCGGCTTTTCAGTACCCCAGATGCGACAGTTTTGAGCATTCACTGCTCCGTCTAGTGTGAAATGCGCTTCATCTGACCACAAAATGTTCCACGGCCATGCATTATCGACGGCTATTTTAGCCAGTAACTGGCAAGCAAAATCAGTGCGTTTTTCCGGATCTTCATGAAGCAACTTTTGAACCACCTAGATCTTGTATGGATGCCACTTTAAAATGGAACGCAAAGCTTTTTGTACCGTAGACCACGGAATAGACAAGTCACGTGATACAGCTCGAGCACTTTCTGAATAACATTGGGAACTTGAAGCACTCTCCACTACAGCAGCAGCAACGTCTTCCACAGTCTCATTTGCAATTCGTTTCCGTCCTCTCCCTGGTAGCACACCCAACTCACCAGTTTCTTCAAATTTCTTAATCATTTTTTTTAAACCATTAATGGACATAGGCCCATTTCGCAAGTTTTTCAAACGTCGATATTCTCTTAGTGCAGCAGAAGCATTATTTCAGTTCTGGTAAAACAACTTGAGCAATAAAGCTCGATCCTTTTTAGCTAAAACCATCGTGAAGAATGACTTTACATTTAATTTCCCTGTCATTTTAAAGCTTTTCTAATTTTACATCACATTTGCATAACGTCTTTGATTGAGTAAAAATTCTCAGATAGTTTCTTACATGACCAGCGCCATATTTTGACGCAGCGGTCAAAATATGAACTAATTTTTTTATTGCAAAATTCTCTTCCCCATATTCTGCATAATATATATCTCAAGTTTCGTCAAAATCTGATTACCAGAACGGCCGCTAGAAGAGTCTAAATGGTGTCACTTTAATTATAACCACCCTGTATTACAGTTGCCACTAAACATAATTCCTCAATTTTATAATGTTAAATCTAACTTTTACTTACTTTTTGATGCTCTATCCGAATCTGAAGTCAAAATAAAAAAAATGGAAAAAATTGGCAACAGAACGACCGGCTTCGTGAATTTAGTAACGATATTAAAAACCACATTGATATAACTTATGAAGAAATCATCAGACGCGTGAATATGCGGTGATATTTTTTATATTATTTTTTATTGAGAAGTTAAATGTATAAATACCTTCAAAATGATTATGAATATATACAGGCCTGCGTTTAAATGATTTTCAAGTGAATGTAATTCATATAAAAATGTTTATTAATTTTAAGAATTGTATATTTCTCAAGGTAGTGTAAAGTAGCATAGAAGCTAAACTTTTCATGGTATTTTTAAGGAACATTAACTATGTTCTCTCTAAAAAATTATATCCTCTATCGTCTGATAGCTAGTTTTGAAAAATTCAATCAACTTTTAAACAGATTGCGATTCTTGCGCCGATTTCAAATTGAAAAATATTTTTCTTAAAAAAAGAAATATTATCTATATCAAGTTGTCAAGTTCTTTCTATTAAATTTACTTTTATCGCAAAATTTTACTGACTGGGAAAAGGGATGAAATCCAAGAATGATAAAGGGAGCGTAAATTTATTATCGATTTTGCATGAAGGGGGAGGGTAACGAGTAGGAAGAAGGAAGGGAAAGGGGAGGGGGAAAGTTAGCTCTGTCTTGTCGAGTTTATAAAAGAGCGACAAGCGAGAATTTGTCATCGTCAAGGTACCTTGTCGCTTCAGTTCGCGACCGCGATTCAAAATCTTCTCCCCCCAACCCTCCCGCTTCCTCCACCCCTACGATTTGCGCGCCCTGCGGGGCCATTCCTTGTCAAGGGCGGCGGTAGCAACGACACCTCTCGTCTCTTTAACCCCGTCCATCGATAAGGGTAACGTCAACCTAACAAGATGGTTGAAGGCTCAAAGAACACTTCAAAAATTGAGAGCTCAAGATACAACCAAAGATATAAAAATCCTTTTTCTGTCAACTTTTGCGACAGCGACTCTTATTTCACCGAGTAAGTGACTAAATTTAATAAAGAAGTTGAAGGAGAAAACTCGCGTATTGGAAAAAGTTCCTGCTAAAATTAGGTAAAGTGATGAAATCGTACAAAAAATTCATTTAAAATTATAAATTTTTCTAATTAGTTCGTGTTTATTAAGAAAAAGATTTTACTAACTGAAAAAAAAAATTCAAATTAAATTTGCAAATATTTTAAATTAAAATTTTAAACTACGCTAAAAACTCATTTCCAACGTAGATTTCATCAGATTATCTCGCGATGCGTAAATCGCAAATACAGTACTAGAAATATTAACTTGTAATGAATATTCATCGCTTCTTTAGGGTGTTCATAAACGGAATAAAGTTTTATAGAAACGAATTTCGAAATTAAATCCTCACGATTCAAGATTAGTCATTACGTGGAATAGGATAACGTAGAATCAAATTTCAAATTCCATTTTCTCCATGTTTGCAGTCTAATTAGTACCCATAACTTGAGCACTTTGTCCTCTGTAATTTATTGGGAATGAAAGTCATGTTACAATTAAATCATACAAAAATGCTTTAATTAAAAATGATAATGAAAATTAATTCCTAGAATTCGGAACTGTTTCTAGGCGTTGCTAACGTGCTTATGGTTTCCTAGAAATTTCTCTGCATTTTCTGGCTTTACTCATCAAATAATTCATTCAGTTTTAAAATCTAAATAGTAATCCGAGATTACATTTATTATCCAAACTGAAATTATATTCAATAGTTTCTATAATGAATATTCGGATTACACAGCAGAACGTGGTTCGCTTTAAAGGTGAAATAACTTTAAATTTAAACTGCTAAATCCACGACATCTCCTTTTTAAACTTCCATTTTTTACGATATTACATGAACGTAAATCATATTTGACATCGCAGCAACCGGTGAGCACCGACACAGAAACTCCGCCTGAAAGCTGGCTACCCAGCGCAGCTTTATTGCGATAATGAAAAAACCATCTCTGCCGTCATTCCAATGGAACCTTAATTCTACACATAAACACATTTACAGGTATTATACTATGGAGTGTTTTCAAGGAGTGGTTATAAAGATTCCTTAATGGAGTCCTAAATCCCTATAAATCAATTAATTTATAAATTAAATAGCAGTGCTAATTGGTGAAGAAGATTTTTCCATCAAACATCTTAAAAAACGGTATATTTTAACATGCTAATGAAGTTATATTTGAAATACGCGGACTGTTTTTACCAACCCCACGATGACGTCAGGCGTGACGTACCTAAATTTTCCCTCTATAAAATGTAGGCTACGAATTCCAGACGGGCTAACTGCATAAAACAATTTAAATGAGTCACTAGGTCGGTGGAAAATATGCATTATATGCAAAATCCGAACCCTACTCATAACTCTACGTCATCAACTATCTTCACAATTGGCTATACTTAGATTTCAAATATCAAATCGAAACGCGCTGTCAAGCTTCTTTTTTAAATAAATACATTTATAGTATTGCTTTATGGACTATATTTATAAATTCAATATTTACTAACTTGAAAATAGATAAGGAAATATCTGTGACGTAAATTCGAACCCTAAGAATCCGTCTCAAAGTCTGATACTCCAATACCCAATATTGCCTCACTTCCTTAAGGAAGTGCGCGAGTACATCGGCACACGTTTCCCAGATCAACAAATAGCAAGGCCACCTCGTTCTCTAGATCTGACACTCGTGAATTCTTTCCTTTAGGAGATTCATTAAATGTTGCTGAACTTCGAACACGAATTACCTTCGCATTATCAATAAAAAACATAACTTTATTTGCTTGATAAACTATACAGGGTGAGTCAAAAGTCGCAACCATAACTGCCACTTCAAATCTGTTTACAGAAATGAAATCGTTAGAAAATGCTCATGTTAGTTAATATATCACACGACCCCCTTTCCATTTAAAAAAATTGACTTAGATTCAAAGATGGCCGATTTCAAGATGGCGGCCATGTTCGGTACACACCGTAAAAGATAGACTACCTCATCCATACCTTACTGGAATATTCAAATTTCTCAATTCCTGCAAGGTTTTGGAAAAAACAGGGTGTACTGCAACTTTTGACTCATTCTGTATTTCAAAGATTGCTAATTTTGTTTGCATAAATGATATACCCTTTTGCCCTGGAACTTTGTTTTTTTTTAATAACTTGTAATTTAGGACTACAATCAGTGAAATCTTAATATTGTATCGCTATTATCTTGAAGTGTGTATTTTTCATTTCAGCAGAACATGCAAACCTGCAATAGCGCTTCTCTATTACCACAGAATAAGAGACGAAAGAAATAAAAGAAAACAATATAAACAAAACAAAAACATTTTTTTGCATTCAAACAGATATATCGAAAAAAGTCTATCGAAAGTGATAAAATTAAGTGGTAAAAATTTTCAAAAAAGCAGATAACAGCGAATTCGAATCATAGAATTCAAAACCATTAACGAAATGATCAGACTCAATTAAAATGTTTTTTTTAATCAGGATGCAATAATATTAACAACTTACTTTCAATTGTTTGCTTCTTCACCGAGCCCATTCACATATGACTGCTCAATTTTAGTAGATAAAAAACTATGGGTAAGAATGAGCTCATTTCCGAATCAAGTTAACCTGTAATTAAAAGAAAACACATTTTAACTTAACTAAGAATCTGTTATTTGAAGTGGGATTCATTTAGTAAAGGTTTCTTTAAAAATATATAATTCCATTAGGAGACTGATTTTTATTGCCATTACCCCCTACCCCTTTAATAAAGCTCGCTTTAAATTAATACAAAGATTTATTCAGCTTATTTTATGTCCTTAAAATATTCAATATTACAGTGAGCATCATATACAATCTTCTTCGATGAGGATTATAGCTAACAATATCGAAGATCCTGAGGAGTCATTTGAACCCAAACGACAATCCTCGAACGTCCTAAGAACTTTTCCCCAAGAAATAAGACGACTGCGGGAATCCGATTACTTGAGGGACCAATCGCGGGCAGTCCATCCGACGAACACGCCAACACTCTCCAAAAAAATAAGTGCGGAAGGGATTGCTGAAGGACACGACCAAAATTCGATTTGTCATTCGAGAGAATAAGAAAAAAATGTAAAGAATGAAAACGCTGAGTCTTATCTCCGAGTTTCTTTTCATTACTGAACCAAAAAACGAAAAACAGCTTAATCCTATGAAGGCCAAAAAATAAAAATAAATTTTGAAAAACAAGTTTAAAAAATTTAGTCTTTCCTTAAAGGGAATAAGTAAATTAAACTACTTTGTAGAATTTTTTTTAAATCAAAGGTCTTATTTAAAAAGTATTAAAACTACTTTTAAACTATTGAATCCCTAAAATAAAGTAGCCTTGCTGGTGCGTGAGGTCTGAGATCAGAAGTTCCCAAATTCAAGCCGAAGGAAAAGTTTTATGATGACGTTTCGTTTGGATTAAAAATAGCTTAGCGGTATACCCGTTATGCATTAAAAATAAGCATCCTCTAATAAACAAAATCTTGGAAAACATGAGAGAGAGAACATGAGAGAGAGAGAAAGGAGACTCCACTTGTCCACAAGAACATTTTAATACACCATATATGTATACATTTCGGTCACAATGTGGCCTTCTTTATTATGACTCAGGTTACACAAGTTCAGATACAAGTTTATATAAATAGGAGGGACCAATCAGAATGCAGGGCATCATGTTTGGTTTACAAAAGAGGGGTAATTCAGGATTGGAGAGGGTCAAGTGCCCAATGACAAAATACACTTAGGAAACAAAAAAATTCAGAAGTAAAAAAGTAAAAAATACAGAAGTAAAAAACTTAGGAACAAAAAAAAGATACTATAAGTGGAGAGGCTCTTATATCAGGAGTATGAAGTAAGTAAGAACATTTCAGCTTGGTTAAAGTTTTGAAACCAGTGAAGCCCACTGTGACAGGTCAAGTGGGCCTCTTTCATGGTTTAATAAAATATCAGGCGGTACTTTAGCTATTTCAAGAGATTCTAAGAAGTTAAGCTTTTTACGTTCGTCAACACAATGTAGTATCCGAAAATTATCTAATTTCCCAATGTGCCCCGTGGATAAAATATGCTCAGCGAATGCAGATTTTTCGGGCTTGTAATTTTTGATGTAGCTAAAGTGTTCTTTAATGCGGGTACAGATCCTTCTTCTGCTCTGGCCTATGTATTTACAGTCACACGAGGAACAATTAATTTCATATATTCCCGACTTATCTACTTTACCAATTCTATCTTTCGTGCTGCCTAGTAAATGTTTAAGGGTATGGCTACTCTTATATGCTACCTTGAGGCCATATACCTTACATATCTTCTCTAAGCCGCCAGTTAATTTTCGATTGTAGAGAAGACCTATGAATTTTCCTTTCTCTTGGTTATTCTGTAGTGTCGTAATGTCCTTCACACTCCTGATATAAGAGCCTCTCCACTTATAGTATCTTTTTGTTCCTAAGTTTTTTACTTCTGTATTTTTTACTTTTTTACTTCTGAATTTTTTTGTTTCATAAGTGTATTTTGTCATTGAGCACTTGACCCTCTCCAATCCTGAATTACCCCTCTTTTGTAAACCAAACATGATGCCCTACATTCTGATTGGTCCCTCCTCTTTATATAAACTTGTATCTGAACTTGTGTAACCTGAGTCATACTGAAGAAGGCCACATTGTGACCGAAATGTATACATATATGGTGTATTAAAATGTTCTTGTGGACAAGTGGAGTCTCCTTTCTCTCTCTCATGTATTCTAGCATCCACAGATTCGTAAGGTCAGTTTTTAATTTACTCTTTAGCTTAGTTAAAGTTTTGGAACTTGACTTCTGTGACTCTTATAGCTGAAGAGACGAAATCGTCCAATGGCCAATTAAAACTTACTATATAGGATGTTTAAAAAAAATTGAAGCAGTTTGACCCAAATCATAGAGTGGTGTTCAAACATTCATGAGTTTGGCAGTAGAATCACAGTTTCTTCCGCAAAGAAAACCGGGTTATAAATCTGTTACTTGGAGATGGCAGGCAATATATGAATGGATAAGCTACTCTTAAGCATCCCAATCTTAATGAAATGACTGCAAGAAATTCACGAACCCGTTAAAATGTCATAATATCCTGTTTTAATACAGCTCTCAATGTTTATTTAGTATCTCGAGCTGAAACGTTCAGCTTTTATGATGGCATTTAATCTTCATGGCATATTTTCTAAATTTTAATAAATCAAAGGTTATTTTTGGGCAGCCTTATTGTGCACATATCTCCGACGATATAAATCTTTCCAAAAACGCTCGATACCATTCAAACGAGAAATCTGGTTTGCAATCCAACGAATCTTGTATGACTCAAACGTTATGACACTTGCGTTTGAGTCTTGTCTTGCTTATACAAGGATGGGTTTCTTCCGAAGTGCTGCCACAATTGACCTTTATCATAAACTCTCGTTCTCACACACTTGCTTAGCATTCGTAGCCTTGACTACCCATGTGACCACATAAAAAATGGCGTCCCTTGGTCGTGTTGTAAGCATTTGTGAATTGAGTAAAATTCACTTTTTTTTACATTTTCCATAGGTTTTTACTACTTTAAAGATTTGTATTATTATCTTTATTAATTTAACATACATTATTAACCTGAAATTTGCAAAATATAATGATTTAAATGTTTACTGATAACCTTTCATAATTTTAATTTCATAGTCATTTCCAAATTACCTATAAAATTATTTTCTAATGATGTTTGAACAATATTTAACCATAGCAATAAAAATTTTGAACAACAACAATTAAAACTTTCACTTAAGATGCAGTCAACAAATGCTGTTAACACGTCCAGTGTCCGCCATTTGCATTTTGTAAAAAAATCAGTGACGTTTAGTGGCAACCAATCACAATACAGGGGATAAAGGTCAATTGTTCAAAATTCTTTGCTATTAAACATCATTCACTTTATACGAGGCTCATCCAGAAAGTAAAGACACATAGGTAGAGCCAGATGGTTAATTGCGCTACGATAATTTCCACAGGGTTAACTTTCACTTTCCCTCGTTAGCTTGCTTTGCTAATTCAATGGTGGCGCCACATCGCGTCGTGTTTGAGAAAAGTTGTTTGATATGGCGGCGCCCATTCAAAATCCCGCTAAATGCGAAGTCCGATCTGTTATTCGATTTCTTAACGCAAAACATGAGTCTCCAGCTGAAATCCACAGACAAATTGTTGCTGTTTAAGGAGGAGGATGTTAACAATGGGGTCTGCGTCCTCCATGATAATGCTCGACCCCATACGGCACGTGTCACCACAGAGTTGCTGAAAAGCTTCAAGTGGGAAGTCCTGGATCATCCACCGTATTCTCGTAGTCCGGACCTCGCACCCAGCGATTTCCACCTGTTTCTTGCTGGGAAACGGTTTGATGATGATGACGACGTGAAGCATTAAGTCAACGCTTGGTTCAAAAGACAGGCGGCATCCTTCTATGACACCGGAATATAAAAGCTTGTCTCCAGGCTCAGTAAGTGCTTGGATAATGGTGGCAACTACATTAAAAAAAATGAGCTTGGATAAAAGTACTTGAGAGTAATGAAGGCGTGTTATAAAAAAATTTTTTTGACCATGTCATGACGTTTGTATCTTTACTTTCTGGATGTGCCTCGTATTTGTAACAACAACAACGAGCTTAAGTCAAAGCAATCTTATACTGCCTGCAATAAACTCCATTCTCGGAACGTAGCTAGGAATTTTCGAGCCTAACAACGGCTACCAGTGTTGCGACACCGGTTATCTGTCAATAAGATTCTTTGCCACTGCTGTATTGTCCAGACTAACACGGGAACTACACGAACATATACCTCACAGATTCACACCAAATTGATATATGTTACTCATCTAAAGCTATTCTTAATGCTTGCAAAATAAGAAAATGTTAAATTTTATTTCTTTCAAAATAAACCTAGAAAACGAAAAAATTTGACCACATATAGCCATACAACGACTCCATTGATAAAGCGGTGTGTATGTGCATTAATGCGTTTTCAACTTCTTTCTTTCACTTCTTAACAATACGCACGATTCCACTTTACCTGAAAGCAACTCTATCGCTTTCAAGGTATGCTTGCGCACAAAAAAAATGTTAATAAACTCTAAAAGGCTGTGCTTATACAGGGTGTTTTAAAAATACCTTTACAAACTTTGGGGACAGGTACCTTACACCAAAACAAGAAAAAAAGTTCATATAAGCATATGTCCGAAAATCCTTCGTTTTCGAGTTATTGATGTTCGTTTGACTCATTGTATCCCAAATGGCGTTGTGAGGCCGGGGAGTGAGCTAACATTCGTCTTTCGTCTGTCTTCAAATTGTGTACATGTACTACAGGAAATGAGCTAACTGAAAGTGCTTCAGTCAAACATGGCTGGCTATTCATTTCGTGAGCAGGCAGACATGATCTTTATGTACGGTCGCACAAATGGTAATGTTCGAAATGCACTGGCTGGTATCTACCATGACGATGGATAGACAGAGGAGGACCAGTTCCATGGCCTGCACGTCCCCCCGACCTCAATCCTTTGGATTATTTGCTCTGGGAACACCTTAAACAATTCATACCACCCGGATGCAGAAACTCTTCATCGACGTATCTTGGAAGCCTGCGAAACCATTCGAAACCGTCAGGGAGTATTTGATATGATGCGACAGTCCATGATTCAAAGAGTGCATGCGTGTTTAGAAGCAAGAGGAGGACATTTCGAGCATTTATTAAGAGTTTATCTGTTGATGAGCTCCAATCACCTATGTTGTAAACTTTCAATAATAACTCGAAAACGAAGGATTTTCGGACATATGTTTATATGAGCTTTTTTTTCTTGTTTTGGTGTAAGGAACCTGTCCCCAAAGTTTGTAAAATTATTTTTGTATCCACCCTGTATATATCAGAGGCAAATTGAAATTTGGAGCACCACTTTTCCACAGAAAATTTTAATAACCATCGATATACATTTGAAGAGTTTCTTCAGTTTGATTATTATCTTCTCTTTGAATTGAATATCATAAATTTATTTGAAAGTTTAAGATAAAAAGAGGATTCCCGATTTGCAAGTCGGGGCTTGTTCTGCCAGTTGAGCTGATTTTTGGTTTCATGGATATATTGTAACAGCTTTGAGGTTTATGTCCGCGGTACCTCAAATGGTAAGAGCGGTGCCAGCGAAAGGCGTCGTCCCTGGTTCGGAATTTTTTCTTTCCTTTTCTGCTTTGTAATTTCAAATATATATGATTCAGCTATTTCTGGAAAACCACTATTCTTTATTTCAACTGCCTCTCTCCTAGAAATTGTTGAGCTTTGTCAACACCTCCTAGAGAGAAGGCTTGCGCACGGAATTATCGTACATTGTTACATCATCATAAAAAGTCGTTGTTAATCGTATTTCTACCAATAATAAGCCCTAAATTTTGACTTTTTCTGTGCGCAGGCCTTCTCTCTAGGAGATATTGGTATTGTCCGGTTTTGCAATTCCAATTAATCTACATTTTTTGAACGAGGATCGATCATAAAGTCCTAACAATAACCATGAAAATCCTGGTGCAGGACTGAAACAACAATGGTAATGGGTAGCCACATTTCTGCAGAGACGCTCAACCAATTTACCTGCAATTTCGTGAATTCACGCCATAGCATCAAATCCAAATTGGCGCAGCGCATTATTCACCGGGCTGTGATACGTTTTCTGCATCTGAAAGGAATTCAAGACACACATATCCAAGCAGAGTTGAAAAGCTGTACATAAACAATGCCCCATCATACGAGGGGCGACGCTTTCAAAGTGGCTGGATCTTACTGGACATCAAGCCTCGCCCTGGGGGGGGGGGGCCTTCCATCAGGGAAAGCCCTGGTACTCGAAAACCGAAAAAATGACAGTGGAAGAGATCATGCAGACGGTCCACATCAATCAAGGCATTGTTTTTAACATTTCGCGCACAGAATTCTGCATGACAAAGGTTGCCAAATGATGATGCCACATGTGCTTACTTCATTCCAGAAACAGCGCCGCAGAGATAAATCTGGCAACTTTTTGGCGCGATACCGGACCAATTCAAATTATTATCTCTCCGCAATGGATGAATACTGGGCTTATCATGCGGTTTCCAAGATAACAAGGAGTGGTGAAACAGTTCCTGCAGGGCCAAACAGAAGACTTCTGCTATAAAGGATTGCGGCAGCAGCTTCTCTCTGGAAGAAGTGCACGGCCTTGGAGTTGGGGGAGGAGGCATATATAAAGAAGGGATAACCTCTCACTCGTTGCCGGAGGCTTTCTTCCATCATGATGTTTGTAAGACCTTTTTTTCCTTTTCTCCTGTTAGAAAACATTGTCGCATATATGCACGAATGTATGCTTTTTGAAACACATTTTCTTTTAATGTGAATATGATATTCTAATAACAATTAAAAACACTAGCA
Organism: Rhysida immarginata; assembly: GCA_023313115.1. NCBI lineage: Eukaryota > Metazoa > Arthropoda > Chilopoda > Scolopendromorpha > Scolopendridae > Rhysida > Rhysida immarginata. The sequence goes on from JAHWFO010022496.1 coordinate 3,615,851, forward strand.
AATACAGATTATTATATTCGTCTTAATATTAAATTCAAACTCATTCCGTTCCTCGAAAACTTCAATACAACGAACCCTGGATGAGGGAGGAAAATAATAGAATACGGGAAACATCCGGTAACTTAACATCTGCATTGAGAATCGACGCCTCAATCTCATTCTTCAAATGTTTGTCCACAAAGAAAGAAATAGCCTCAACAGTAGCAAACTAGGAAGGAAAAAATTTCGTCATACAGGGCCAAGAGGGAAAAAAGAGCGAAAGAAATAAAAAGAGTGAGAGTGGCGGGGAGGGTCCCCTTTTACTAATTGGTTGCCACTAATGAGAGATTGCCAACAGATGACAAGGTTCCGCGAACAGCAATTAGTCGAGCTGCTCTTCATCGCAAGAGAAAAAGAGAGAGGGAAAAAAATAGGCGAGGAGGCCTGTCGCTGAAGGAAGAATTGACGAAGTTAATGCCCAGTAAATATCGGTCGCTATTACTTATCCAGAGAAACCCAAAGGGATTTTGCGGGAAAAAAATATTATTTAATGACTCGTTGAATAATTACACAAAAATGCATTAAAAGTACACCCTCAGCGTAAAAAGATTTTCTGCCCTCGTAGAAAAGTAAGATTCCGATGATTTAATTGTTTTTTCATTCAATTTTTTTCGACAAGACTTCACACTTAAAAAGTGATTTAAAAATCTAAATTCAGAACAGAATTTTCAACTCTAAAACAGAATAAATTTATGTAGATTAAAATAAATAACATAAGCTAAATCCCGTAAATTACAATATTCACGTAAAAAAAGGTCACAAAACCTGAATGTTACTGTCCTCAGTACTTGGTTTTCTTAAAGAAAATTTTAAATCTCGCATATGTATGAAAGTTATTGCTTACATAATATTTGTTACATTGAGTCTTCAATATTAATAGAGTCTCAGACGCTATTTTCACACTCGCGAGAGTGCATCCATAAATTTCTCTTGAAAGAGAATAAGTGTTATCGTTTTGCCGGGAAGTCTATTTACTGGGAATATTAATGAGACCGACTAGAGGATAATTAAGGTTCTTGGAAGCGGGGGAAGAAGTTTCTAAATCTTATGGCTCCTCCATTAACCTTCTCTGCTAAGATAAACACTTTTGTCAGGATCGAAATCACGAATATCAATGAATCTCCATGCAACAACAAACAATGAACATGTGAGAACCGTTTAAAAAGAAACTTCCAGCCTTCTGAGAAACAGATGTAGAAGCCAGAATAAATAAAACAAAGAAGTGAAATGTACAATAGCTTTCGTCCAATGTATTTACTAAGATTATTTTACTTTCGTTTTTCTCTCTTTCTTGTTACAACCACAGCCCGATTAAAGATCACAAGTAGTCATCTAATTTTTGAGAACAGATCCATATTTCTGTCGACTACCTTGTTACGATCTATGTTTTATTATTTTTATTATTATTATTGGGTAATTATAGTAGCATCTTTGATCATAAAAGTAAATTAACTTGTGAACCACTTGTCAAAATTCTTCGCACTCAAAAATGGCTGCTGTAGTCGCACTAAAATATTCTAACAATGAAGGAAAGTCAATTCATGGGTATATAATCAGGTTCAGACTGCGTTTTACGGAACATAGCAGTATACAGGTCTCATAAGGAATATTGAAATGTTGCAGATTGAGAATACACATAGATAGATAAGCCATATCCGGTTATATGCATATTATCTGCTATCTCTAAGATTACTGAAAAAACTCCTCTTTGCTAAGCTATCGAGCTATTTTGGTCTGTGATTCCAAGTAATCAGTTGAGCGGCTGACCTAATACCCCAACCTGTTTCTTACCCGTTGCTATATTGAACCATATTGTCCATGCAATTGACCAAGCCTTCATTGCTATTTGGTCAATACTGATGTTTCCAAGGCCTTTAACACGATACAGAGGCATAAGTTAGTTCAACAGCTTTGCACCCTGGGCGTCGATCATAATACAATCGAATTACTCCAGAGTTACTTTTGATCAGCGGTATAACTATATTGGATAAACGCAAACTGATATCGAATACCCGTCCACTAGAGGTTTGCTTCACCAACTGCCACTGTTCTTTACGCTACTGTTACTACACTTATCTGCCTGTTATCTTCTGATAGATAGATTGAAGCAACAATTCTGATAACTTGCAATGTACTTGCAATTCTGATAACTTTTGATAGCAGGCTTCTATTCGATAAAACCATTCAGGGCATTATTAATCGAATTTATCAAATTAAAATTTTTATTTGGTAGACTCAGAAAAGTATTAACCAAACATTAAATAATTAAGGTACTAAAAAGTGTAGTAGTGCCGAAACTTGAGTATGGAATTCTCCTTTGGTCGGCAGCTCCTAAAGTTCAAATCAAGAGAGTGCAAACTGCCTATAATGATGTTCTAAGATCTGTATTGAATCTCCCAAAATTGACTTGTATAACTGAGATATGCACCAAGTATAAAATTCCAACGCTTTATTACATTAGCGGTTATGCGAGATTTAAGGAATTGTATCGGGCCTTAACTTGTCATCAGCACCCGATCCATTTTCTTAATCAATGGATACTCGATGCCAATAAAACCGGGGAAACTCAGATTTAAAATCTGCCCGGCTATAAGAATTTCTAGTTTTCTAGGAAGATTTTTCCGTACAACACGATAGATAAGTGGAATTCTTTTGATTTTAACATTCGAAATCATAATTTACATTGCTTAAAAGACCGTTGTCCTAATCATAAAGAGCATGCATTTGAGTTATTATCGCAAGCGGCACATAATAACATTGAATTTTATTGATTCCTTTTACTTATTCCACGTTCGACTGCAAAACTATAAATAATAATAATAATAATAATAATAATAATAATAAGGAAAAAAAAAAGGTGAAAAAAGTTAATATCCCAGATCATAATGTATGTGCTCGAGATGTATATCCTGAGTGATTCCTATTCATTTAAACTCAATCTCGTATCCAGGTTAAATTGCTTTCCTTCAGCTCCAATCGTTTAATTGATGGCAAAATTTTGAAGTATCTCCTAAAGAAGTTTCCGAGTGGAACAAGTTTTGGAGTCTGGTGAAATGCTTCAGAGACACTGAAAGCAGAGTTTATTTGATAAAAAGCTATAAAAGGTTATTCATGAATTATCAGGAATTGTGGTTGTTTAACTTTGGCAAGAACACTTTTAAATATGATCTTGGATAACCGACGTGGTGAACTGCAATCATGTATTAGAAATCAAAAATGTAGGACGTTTTAAGGGTGATTAACTATTGTGGTGTTATTCTAAGGGGTTCATTAACGAGTCGATCTGAACGCTTTTAACATCCCGCTTTCATTCAAGTTGTGCGCAAATAACTCTTAAATGATGCAGTCATTCATTTCTCTAACACTCTCGCACTGAATCGATTAATAATTGACAATACCACAACGATGAGTCCATAAAGAGAATGTCACATCATTATAATATGATGCTTTAGACAAGCTTTCTCTGAAATGCCCAAGAGTTATCTGGAGCTGAGGAGGAAGAATGAATGCGTCACAAAATGAATGAACAATAAAGAATTTGGGTAAATAATTCAATAAAATCCCAATTAATAAAAGTTTAAAAAAAAACTGAAGTCAAACAACATAGCCTTAATTGCCTCATTATAATTCTATGATTTGTTTATAATGGCTTTCCAAATCAATCAATAATTTTCATTTTCACATCACTTGATTGTACAATGAAAGTTCTACAAATTGCTCATTGAATCGTAAAACAAGTAATTTTTTTATTTAATATACAAAATATCATTAAACTATGAATGAGGTTATTAAAAATATCTCTGGTAACGAACATGTTTATCTATTCCTTGGTTGAAATGTTTCATACCTTATAAGGGTATCAAAGCCTCCTCTGCATCACTTGTAAAGCATAGTATCAAAGCCGGCTCAAGATTTAAGGTTATTTACTCCAGTGATGTAATTGAAAAGTAATAATCCACTTGGAAAGGTTGGACAAAACATACAGAACAAAAATAAAGATGTTATTTCACAATTTATTTAGGCTGTAACAATTTAAATGTTCTAAAATGCGAGGTTAGTAACATTATCAAAACTATCCGAATCCCTATTCTTGGGTTATTCTTTCTATTTCTTCATTAATAAACGAAAGAATACTTATATTATAATTCATTTCAAAGCCTCTTTCCCTTCTATTGATTTTTATTTAAAAAGCAGTTTAGACCGGTTTCCATTAGACTAAGAAGGAAACGAAGGGCATAACTTTGGCAGAGTTAATCTAAAACTTTTCCCAATAATAATAGGAAAATTCTAGTAATGGCTCTGGTAAAGTTCCGTGCTTATTGGCATATCGGGAAACAACTTAAATATTGGCAACCAACCAAAAGACGACAAAGTGTTTTATAGCACGTGTATTTATTAGAAAGGATTTTACCAGCTGGCATTAAAAAAATTTCAAATAAAATAGCTATCCTAGACAAAAATTTACTTTTATGAATACGAATGGTGCGTTTTTTAACAACTTACAGTTAGATTGCTGGAAATGGATCTATTGCAAGATTTCATTTCTTGAAAAGATCTATTGCATAAAATATATTGCAATTGATCGAGAGAACACTTTAATAATTCGTTCATTTGTATTTTAATTTTTTATCATTTCAAGCCCTGTAAATATGAGGAAAGAAGGAAGTATGATAACTTTAATTTTGGTTTCAAGTTTTCATCGATTCAGAAATTTGAAGGAACATCAACATTCTTTTAGCAAATAACTTAGAGCATTAAAGGTTATTTACCTTTCTGATATAAACAGAAGCGGTTCCTCCGAACACTGTTAAATATTCCTAAAAGTTCTCCTGTTTCCCATTATTCTCTTTACTAGGCATTCTTATAATTGATCAAATATACAGATGCAGCTCTGTTCGTTCGTGTATAAGATCCATAATTCGCTTGTATTAGTATCAACAATAAATAAATATTGTTTAATTCAGGCGCAAGATGTTTATTTATCTGTGCCCAAGAAAAAGTATCGAAGTACGAGCATATCGTATGCAAAGTATGAAGTATATTTTGGCATAACTAGCCTTACCCCCATTTGTTAGATACACTACCCTATCAAAAGTCATGGGACAACCCTGATTTGAATTAAAATGAGACATTTCTTTGCAATTTCACTGTTGGCATTCTTCCCAGCACTACATAACAGAGAGTATGCTATTATGAGATGATGCTTGCGTGAATGCTGTCAAGAATGTCTCAAAGAAAAGAGCTTTCAAACTTCCAAAGAGGTACAATTGTTGAGTGCCATCTCACAGGCAAAACTGTTGGAGAGACGTCAACCCTCTTAAACATTCCGAAATCGACCTTTCACAACGTCATCCGGGCAAGGAAAGAGAAAGGTACCACAAGTGTTCCGTCTAGGACTGCAAGACTCAAGATCATATCGGCCAGAGACCAAAGGGCTCTTCGTAACTGCAAACCGTCACACGTCGCTTGATGGACTGACAAGATCGTTCATCGAGTCACGGGAACAACTGTGAGCACTCTAGACTGTTCGCAGGGAACTGCATGCAATGGGTTTTTTTGGCAGAGCGGCAGCCCACAAACCTCACATCAGCGCCAGCAACGCAGCGAGGAGATTGCAATGGTGCAAAGAGCGACGACATTGGACTCTGGATCAATGGCGAATGGTTGAATGGAGTGATGAGTCCCGCTACACCATCTCGCAATCGGATGGACGGGTTTGGCGAACGTCCGGCGAACGTTATCTGCCAAGCTGTGTTGTGCCCACGCTGAAGTTCGGCGGAGGGTCGGTGATGGTGTAGGGGTGCTTTTAATGGTACGGGTTGGGTGCAATCGTTTCTGTGGACGGACATCTAAACGTAGAGCGTTACCAAGACATTCTGGACAATGCAGCACTCCCATCTCTCTGGCAGCACTTTGGCAAATGGCCCTCTTCTGTTTCAGCACGATAACGCGCCTTGCCATAAAACAAGGGCTGTAGGCACATGGTTTGATGAAAAGGGGGTTCGAGAACTTGACTGGCCTGTCCAGAGCCACGATCTGAATCCCATCGAACATCTGTGGGACGTGTTGGAACGTCAATTGCGCGCTTGTGCGGAACGCCCGAAATCAGTGACCGAACTGTCCAAGACACTTATGGCAGAATGGCGAAAATTACCTGTCGAAACATATCAAAAAGTTGTGGACAGTATGCCCCCGAGAGTAGAAGCTGTGATAGCAGCAAAAGGTGGACCAACAAGATACTAAAATATATATATTTTTTAGTGTTTCTATTAAAGTGATGGTGTCTCATGACTTTTGATAAGGTAGTGTATTTTGTATATGGTATTTTCATTTTTTATTACTGTGTCATTGATTGTTTGATACTTGGAACAATGGATTTTTCACTTAACTATCAACTTAGCTGTTAAGTTCTTGTATGTATCGACTGTTGTTATTAAGTATTATTTGCTTGAGTATTGTTACTTTCTGTAGATACCACATTTGTTACTACTTTGAATGTCAAAGCTATTTTTGTTAATCATTTGTTACAGTTGTTCGATCTGATTCTAACCAAGCCAGTAAGCATTGTTAACTATTTTATAGTTCATTATTAGTATTTTAGTGGCCGTCTCGATCCAATCTAATGCATTTTTTTTCTTTCCCCTTCTTCAAATTGTAATTTTTTTTGTCTTTTTGTAATTTCTGGGGTTAGCTCCCATTTCATTATCAGGTGGCCGAGTGGGCTTTCTATTTCTCGAGTCCAGCTGGTCGTGAGTTCGATATCCGCCGAGGGGCATGGATGTTTGTGTTTCTCCCGGGCTGCGTACAGATATAACTTGCGTAAAAGGCGCAAAATGATCTTAGTAGACGATGCCAAAAAATTCTAAGAAACCAAACCAAATCATTTCTTTATATTAGGTACTAACTCACAACTCCTAATTCTGATGTTTTTTCGATGTTGTTATCTTTATCAAGATTTATTGTTTTATTTGCGATTCTTATGTTCACTTTAATATTTTGTTTAATGTTATTTCTGTTTTATCTTTTCAGTTGCCCCATGGGCCCAACTCGTCGGTCTATGACAGTACCAGGCCTTTGGGGTACCGTCTTTGTTATTTCTGTTGCTAAACAAATAAACAAAATTTCAAAACAATCACCTTAATCTACTGCGTTAACTGAAATGTGTTTGGAATTTGAATTCGAGAATCATTACCAATAAAAGAAAATAATAATGAAAACAATTATTCACATATTGAAGCATTCTATTATAATTTTGTTTCTGTTTTAAGGGAGTAATTATCATGACATTTAGGAACTTTTAAATAATCGTTTTATTTTTATTTCAATGCAAATTATCTCTTCCACTAAACCTTTTGGCGCCAAAACAGATTGGAAGGTACGTCCGTTCGATGGCGCCTTCTCTCGAGGAATTAACGAACTAGTGGCAATTGGGAAACGTGAAAAGCCTCCGAGCACAAACTTTCATTTAATTATCGGAACTCTAATTAAACATTGTTAATAACAAGAAACGGTTGTGTTTCTGAAGCTATTTATTTTTCATTTTCCTCTCCGGCGTTTCCGTTACATATAAACAAGAATTCAAAAGCATGTGAAGCAGTGAAATTAAATTACACTAATATAATAATTAGTGTAGTATAATATTTATTATTATTATTATTTATTTATTTAATTTATTTGTTAATAACAATATACAGCTGCGACCACCTGGGACCGGTATGGTCAATAGACCGACTTGTTGGGTCCCAAGGGTCGCTAAAAACAATAATACTATAATCATGAATTTGCAACAAAAAAATTAGCATAAATATGAAAACAATGATGAACATTATAAAATAAAAAACAAAAAAATTAGAAAAAATAACAATATAAAAAATAATAACACCAATAGACGAATAACAACTACAAAAAATATAAGATGAATAAAAAACCAAATTGATACAATTATTTAGTTTTTTAAATTGGTTTTTAACCTAATAAATTATAGATATATAACAAATTATTGTAAAGACACATAACAAGATAGAAGCTAAGAACATAATAAAAAATCCGGATTACTATGATGGAATTTACCGACCAGAAGATTAGAGTTTAAGAAATGATGATAGATCAGGATTCCGGAGTATGAAACTTAAGACTAACCATTACATCAAAAATATAATAAATATAAACATATTAAACAAGAAACCAGACATAGACTTAAGTAATATATGGGTAAGCAGGACAAAGAGGGGATGTTAAACCTCTTTGATAAGCTTATCAAAACTTTAATGATAGACTCAGCTAGCACTCAGTGAGCCAGTTCTAAATATCGTAGTGGAAATCCAGAACAAAGGTCTTAAGATGTTTGCAGAATAAAGAAAAGGCCTCCTCGGCGCGTATTTCCACCGGAAGAAGAGCCCAACATCTAGCGCCAGCATACGTCAAACAGCGACGCCGATAATTTAATTTAACTAAAGGGAGTTTCAAGTCAGAAGCTGTGCGTGTTGGATAACTATGATTATCGGCATTGAGATTAAGATTAATAGGAGTAGAAACTAACAGGAACGATTTCGTGACTTTAAATACAAATATACATACTCTAATAAAATATACTTGATAAACAGTAGCAATTCGAAGTTCTTTAAAAAGATGGGAAACTGAAGTGCGTTTCGGAAATCCAAAAAGTGATCGGAGGAACCACTTCTGTAGTTTGAAAATACGTGCCAGGTTCGATGACGTGGAGGATCCCCAGAAAATAATGCTGTAGCAAAGAGCAGAATGTATCCAAGCATTATATAATAGTAAAAGAATTCTAGTAGGCAAAAAACGTAATCTGGAGATAATTCCCTGCTTATGATTTAAGTTAGTTAGTAGTGAATCGATATGAAGGTCCCATGTAAGATCATGCGTAATAACCAACCCTAGGTACCTAAAGGATGTCACTGTTACTAAAGGGCAGCCATCATAGAGTAAGGAAAAAACCTCAGGTACGTTGCGCTTATTCCTTTGATAAAAAAGCATAGATTTGGTTTTCTCCGTATTAACATACAAAAAATTCGTACTGGACCATGTTTTCAGCTTAGAAAGCGCATCATTCAACGATGATGACAACAACGCAATGTCGTGACTTGCCGCTATAAGCGTGACATCGTCAGCGTATAAAATTATCTGAAATGGTATAGAAAGAGGGATGGCTGATGGCAAATCATTTATATATAGACAAAACAACAAGGGAGAAAGCATAGAGCCCTGCGGGACTCCCAGGTTTCTCGTAATTCGATGCGAAGAGATATCGGATTGAAGTAGAAAATAAATCCTGTTGGTGAGAAAACTCGTAAGCCACTGCAAAGGAAGCCCTCGGATACCATAGAGATTAGATAATTTGAAAAGGAGCCGATCAGTGAGTACGGAGTCAAAAGCCTTGGTAAAATCGACATATATCGCAGCAACAAATTTATTAGCAGCCATCTCACTCGAAGTGAATTCCAAAAACTCATGGCATGCAGTTTCAACACTTCTTTTTGGAACGAATCCATGCTGGAATGGCGAGATTAGGGTATTATCAAAGACATATTGTGATAGTCGAAAATAGTATAGTTTCTCGAATATTTTTGCAAAAGTAGAAGGAGCAGAAATTGGCCGATAATTCGAGAAACGCTTAGGGTCCCCTTTTTTAAATATGGGGGTGACTCGTGCGATCTTTAAGACATCTGGGAAGATACCTGTAATTAGTGAGTGGTTAAATAAAAAAGCTAAAGGTTCGGCTAATTCACGATGTAAACAGATTATTGTACCAGAAGATAGGCCAAGAGGGTCAAGGACTGATGAAGACTTTAAAGAAAGTATTACTTTATCCACCTCCTCAGAAGTAGTAGGGGCTGCAAAGAAACTCGAAACCATATTAGAGTAAATAAAATCATTTTGCGTACTTTCAAGGTCAGTTAATGCAGAATTACATGGTAATAGGGATTGCAGAAAGGTAGTCAAATTGGAACTCGTGACCTGGTCAGACTGTTCGAATGGAGTCGCCGGGGGACGAGAACCTACCGAGAGATTTTTTATTAGTTTCCACTTATCTTTAGAAGAGTGGAGACGAGCAAACAGTCTTTCGAAGTAGACTGATTTAGCCTCCCTTATCTGCAATTTTACAGCATTTGAATAGGATTTAAATCTTTTAATATTAGCCGGAGAAGGGGCTCGACGAGCTTTTAAATAAAGGTTGTTCTTTTTCTTGACTGCAGCACGAATAGTGGGGGTGATCCAAGACTTCCGTGAGCTTATAGTAGGTGACATTAAATTCGATGAGTATCGATAAGGAAGGTACCGGTCAAATCCTATGTTTACATGATTTAAAAAAGTATCAAATAGCGCATTAGTATCTTGCTCAGTTGACAATAGTGTTCCCCAATCTGTTAAAGCAAAAAAAGATTGCAAAACTATGAGCCTATGATTTGACATAACTCGCTTACGAGTGGCGGTCTGTTTACATAGGTACGGCGTTTGTAATTCAAATATAGTAAATATGGGAAAGTGATCGGATATGGATGAATCTACAGAAACACTGATCAAAGTATTTAGCGTTGTAAAACATGCATCAATGGCCGAGTATGTCCCGTAAAAGAGCGAATAATGAGTATATGATGGTGTAGTTACCATAAGACCTGAACGAATAACAGGGTCAAGTAATCCATTTAGACTGGATGATGGAGTGCTAAGGTCAATGTTGAAATCACCTAATAATGTTAATGAATTTCTCAATGGTAATAAATCAAGCAATATAGCCGTTAAATGGGCATAAAACTTGGACAACGAACCAGTGGGTGGACGATAGACCACTAAGAAAGTATGTTTCCTGTTAATGGTTACCGCCAACAGTTCGTAATCATCTGTAATACCCGAAAATTGTTCAAGAAACAAGAAATCCAACGTATCTGAAATGTAAATACATAAACCACCCCCGCGTTTACGAACCCGACTCACTGAAACAGCGTTATAACCATCAAGTAACGGTATTTCGCTATGACTACGGCTCCAAGTTTCTGTAAAAATCAATAGTTTAGGAGTAACAGCAATAGTATCTAAATTAGCAAGCACATAAGGGAGATTAGAATTAAGGCTTCTAATGTTTACATAATATGTAGGTAAATTTTGATTAACAACCGGAGTTGATAATCCCTTAATAGCGGTATTCAATTCATCTATTGACAGAGGATACATGAAAGAAGACATAATTAAACTAGTTAGAGAACTGAATAAGACATAAATATGAATAATCAATTAATAATATGTTAACGCAAAAAACGAAACTTAAAATAAATAAAACAAGGAAAAAAGAGAAAGAAAGAAAAGAAAGAAAAAAAAAAAATAAGGATAACAAGGAAAGAATAATGTAATATAATAATTTTATTAATTGTACTAATATCTAACTTGTTTACTAGAGATTGTAAATTTCTTTCAAGATAACCGGAACTAAAAAAAATATATATATTCACTTTTCCTTAGAAATTCGTTGAAGCGTAAGATCGAATGCTTACGCTCATCTTCATCTTTCAGTTACGAAATTTTGTTTTGAAAACACCAATCCAAATTCGCGGAATTCTCAGAGGATTTTTCCCGTCTTTACTCACAATTGCAGGAAACCTCTCGAAAGCAACTGAAGGGCTCGGTGCAATAAGGACCTGACCCACAGGAAGCAGTTTTTGAGAAAAGTGATGTTATACTGTTTAAACATCTGTAAATCTGTATGGTTGATGCTTTGCTTTACTGTGATTGCAGTTTACTTGTGAATTGTTTCTGAAACATATTGTAAATGGATTTCACAAGTAGTATTTATTAAATTTAGTAAGAATTTCTTCCTGTGGGTTAGGTCCTTATTGCCCCGAGCCATTCAATTGATTATAGAGCATTTTTCTAAACACACAAGCTTTGATTGATTGAGAAAACAAACCAGTTTTGCACTCTATCTGATAATTTCATTTAAAAATATTTGGACGCTTTTATTATCTGAAATATTCCCGCAAAATTCATATTCCTTAAAATATTTTAATATATAACCGTCAAATATTTTGAAACTATAAAAATTGAAAATAAACCAACATTTTTCAAAAGAAACGAATGGAAAAGTATTCCTAGATTAAACATTTTCCTTAAATACAGTATTTATAATCTTTCTAAAAGATGAACGTGTCGAAACTGATTAAATTATTAAAAACCTCGCAACGTTATGCAATTATTCGCGTTAAAAACATCAACACGAATGAAAAAAAAAAAAAAAAAAATTGTTGATGTAGTATTTTATTACTTCCTTTTATTATAAGCTTTCGGTTCATTTCCCTATGAAGAGTTCAAAATATTCTCATGAAGTAATTCTCCAATCAATATACTCCCTCGTATGTCTACATTGGAATGATACATGTGAAATGTCCGCTTTATAATGGCATGAGATTCTAAGCTTCTGCTGATAATAGCCAAATGACCGACCGGGGTAATTTAATTAACTTAAGAGGAGAAATTGTAGTCCTCGAAGGGCCGGATTAAGCATTTCCCAGACAATAATTCACAGATAAGAGTTCTAGGTTTACAAAGAATGGAGAAAAAAAAAGACCGGAAACATGCAACTTGAAACCAATACGGGAAAAAAATGTTGGCTGATTACAGCAGCTTTCACTGACAGTTCAGAGTGATAGAAGACGGTCATTTCTAGTAGCACTGCTCTCTACGAAAAACAAGAAGATATATCTTGTGTGTAAAAAACATTCAATTAATTAATGGTCACAAATATTTCGTGATAGGTCTTTTGAAACTAAACCTACTGTTTATTCACCATTAGATATAACAGATGACGAGCTGGAAAAAAAATCATTGAAGCTAGTTCAAGATAAAGTATCCGTGAAATCCGTGTGCAAAGCTAGACACCAGAAGCTCCGTATCGAGGAGACACCTCTGGTCAACAGATGTCCTGTTTTGTTATCAACAGATGTCGATGTTTCCCAAGAAACGAACCCAAGTAATCCACCAGTTGATCTACCAAATTCTATCACACCTTACTCTATTTCCTAGATTTGCTCTCACGATTACAATCTCTTCCTTCATCTGGGCTATTTCCTGAGAGTAAAAACTTTCCTGGTGGCCGAAAGAGAAGGTTCGAATCTCACCAAGGGCATGGATGTTTTATTCCCGAGAGATTTATAAGGACAATCGGTTATGTGAAAGGGCGAAAAAATCTAAAAGTTGACGTTTCCCAAGCAAGCTTTTAGATATCTAACGAACCAAGCAAAATACCCCAATCGACAAGTTGTACGAGGTGTTGCAAAAATATCCCGGACAGTACTGCTGGATAGCCTATCCTCTCGCTTCAGGGGCCGCTTCATAAAATGATAATTAGGACATTTTATTTTGTTAACCTATTTACGTCGAAATTGGTAAAAATGGAAAGTGAGACTTCATAAAACGAACTTCATTATTGATTCGGCACTTGTCTAAAAGATGACAATATGAAATGATAACGATGGTGAATTTTGAAGGTCTTGAAGAATTTGAATTTTGAAATTAAGGTCCAAAAAGTCCGAAAAGTTCAAAATAAAAATTTCGATGAAATGAAAATGCAGTCCAATAAACAGCCAATTATTTCATGATACTTCAAAATTAAACATGCGCTATGATAACTTAAAAATAAAAATTAAAATTAAAAGTAAATAATAATAATTATTAACTGGAGATGCGTCTCCAAGTATAGGTAATGATTTTTCAATTGAAAAATGGAAGGAAAAATTCTGCGACCCGGATTCGAAACAGGAACCTCGACTATCATGGCCGATGCCTCTACCAATTGGGATATCGCAGACACCACGAACAGCCAAGCCCATTGGGCTTTCAACCGTGACAACTTGGTTGTCTTTAAGACACCAAGAGACAGGTTGTCTGTCCGTGGTGTCTGCGATAGCCCAATTGGTAGAGGCGTCGGCCATGATAGTCGAGGTTTCTGGTTCGAATCCGGGTCGCAGAATTTTTCCTTCCATTTTTCAATTGAAAATCAATATTAAAATTAAAACTTAATTTTAATTTTTAATTTTTACTTTTAATTCACTTAACAAGAAAACTAATTAGTGACGTCAGTTCCTGGCCGTTGCCTAGCGATTCCAAACTTAGATTTTATTTAAAATTATATGCTGTCGTCCATAGATGTAATTTTTTATGTTTTTATAAATTATTTTTTGAATCTTTACATTCAAAATTAGTATTTTGAATCTTAAATATAAATTTAAGATATGAAGTCTCAACATCCATTTTTATCAATTTCGGCATAAATGGGTTAACAAAATAAAATTTCCTGAAGCGGCCCCTGAAGCGAGAGGATAGGCTACCCAGCAACACTGTCATGTATATTTTTGCAACATCTTGTACAGTCATCAAAGGGAAATAATCCACACTTGAATTTTACTCTAAGTTTTACCGTTTCAATATTAATTTATTTTTAATAATTTAATATTACATTTAGAGTTAACATTAGTAAGATTATTAAATTCAAATAATTATAATTAAAAAAGCTATTAAAACAACACATTAGCATGAAATGTAATATTAAGTATTAAACTCGTGTGGATTATTTCCTTTAGTTGATTGTACGTAATAACAAAATTGCAACAGATATGATGCTGAGAGAAGCTATTTCGGATAAGTTAATTGAAAACAGCTTTTAATTTTTATTAAGGTTTATAATACGAGGGGATTCAATAAGCAATGCAACACATTTTTTTTCTGAAAAAGGTGGTTGTTTTATTCAGCATTCAAATACACCATGTTATTCCCCAATCTTTTAGCTACACAACACTATTTTTCAACGTAATCTCCATTCAATGCTACGGCTTTACGCCACCTTGAAGTGAGGGCCTGTACACCTGCACGTTACCATTCCACTGGTTGATGTCGGATCCAACGTCGTGCTGCATCAATAACTGCTTCATTATCCGCGTAGTGCGTCCCACGGATTGCGTTCTTCTTTGGGCCAAACAGATGAAAATCTGTCGATCTGCTCGAATGAGAGTGTTCGCATGTTCCGACATTGCAGGAGTCAGAGCTGTGCACGGCCGGCCAGCTCGCGGGAGATCAGACAGTTTTGCTTGACCTTGCGGCGATGATGACACACGCTTGGCCAACGACTCACCGTGCTTTTGTCCACTGCCGTAGACATTCACCGTAGACATTCTGCAAGCGCCTATGAATATCTGAGATGCCCTGGTTTTCCGCCAAAAGAAACTCGATCACTGCCCGTTGTTTGGAACGCACCTCCATTGTAGACGCCACTTTAACAGCTCACTATAGCGCTGTCACATATCGGACGTCAATGAAACTTTACGAGACGAAGCGGAAATGTTTGAGAATGTTTCACAAGAAATGTCCAGTTTTTTCAACCAAAATTGGCCGAGAAAAAAAATGTGTTGCATTACTTACTGAACTCCCCTCGTACATTTGTAGTAGTCTGCTGCAGACATTTCAAATACAGGAATACTCGATTGTTGCGGTCCGATTATCGCGTTCTCGATTTATAGCGACTTATGTTTTAAATACTAAAATCATGATAATTATGATGAAAGTTCAAATTATTGTGGTTTTCAATTAACAATATAAGTTTTTAAAAACATTATTGACGCTATTTTGCACACTTTTATTTAACTTCACTTGTTTGTGTGTTTGTGCGCAAATTTTTGTAATCAATATTTTGCCCACTTCCTGACTACCTACACCTCTGCAACTTTCTCCAAGAGTGTCTTATCGATGATACAATGCATGTTTCAATCGTCAGTTTCACTAGTCTTTCGTTTATTCGTAAGTAATTTAATATTTAAGTAATGTAACATGTATATAGTGCAATCATGACGCAATGAGTGTCTTTATTGTTGCTTATTGTTATCGTTGTTAATTATTGTATCTGTTAATTTGATCATCAATGCTAGCAAAGTTGTTAATTGTGATGTCTTTGTGGAGAGGATTGTTTCTGATTAGCTAGCATAATGTATTGAAAAGCTTTCCCGAGATACAGACATAGCCGACTGGGCAGACTTCCAAGATTTTTTAGTTTTATAATTCTCATATAAAAACATGTTTCTTTTTTAAATAACGATTGAAAAGAGTAAAATAAAAAATAAAAACTTTTAAAGCACACACTTTGACCTTAAAAAGTACAATAAAAAGCAAAAAATATATTTTAAAAAAAAAGGTAAAAGTGTGGTGGCGCGTTTAACATTAAATTTTAAAATGAAAATAATACATAATGAAATAAATGCGCAGCCGCACTTTAACCTTTTTTTTTAATTATATTTTTTACTTTTTACTGCACTTTTTAAGGTAAAAGTGTGTGCTTTAAAAGTTTTTATTTTTTATACCTAATCATAAATGTCGCTGACAATTATAAAGATCTTTAAAATATTCCGGCACAAATTGCGCCATCTACTTCTAGTTCCTTCCTTCTCCTCGCCTTGAGAATTTACCGAAATTGACAGCGACAAGTTCCAGGAACTGCGTCAGTCTTTGATAAAGAAATCGATAATGACGAAGTTATTAACCTTCAAAATAAGTGAACGCAGAATAAGGTCTCTACAGAAAAAAAAGTGATATAACGAAGGATTTTAAAATTAAATAGATGGGCAATTTTTTTTTATTTTTTTTTTTTTTGCAGCGCTAATTGAAAACTCCATTCGTTGTCAGAGTGTTGTCATGGAAGAAGTAGAATGGTGAGTTGATGAAAAAATGAAGGCAAGTTGTAAACAAAAAATCTTTTTTATTTAATTTTTTTCTGAACAATAAACGCTTCCTAACTTTTAATAATAAAAGTAGATAATTTTTAATCTTTTCGTATTTAGCTTATTAGGAGGAATTTAGATTTTTATTTATGATCTTAAAAAATCTTAATCCACAATTTTTTATGTAGTTTCAATCCCGATTATCGCGGTTTCAACTATAGAGGTATGTTTTAAAGCAATAATAATCCACATGATCGAAATATTCCTGTACGTTAGCCCAAGGCTCTCTTACAAATTTATCATTAAGAAAAAAAATTTTCCTCCTATATTACGAGAGACGTTCTATAATTAGAGCAATATATTTTTCTCCTCAGCCAATTTTTATTGGGAAAAAAATAAAATATTTTATGTAGATTCCATCCTTATGTAGTTTCATCGTTTTCAGCAAATGGAGAGCAAAAGTGACCTTTCAAAATGAAGTTATGAGTTACGTGCAGCACAAACAAATTGATTTTATTTTGGCGGAAAATGGAAAAGACGTAGCCCAGTGGCAACAAGGGGTCTTAGAATTTGAGCGGGCAAAAAAGACATCCCGTGCAAGAAGTAGCTACCTTTGCCGGAGTATCAAAGCGCACAGTCATCCGTGAGTTCAAGAAACGATCCACAGGCACGTCGGGTGGCAACACCCGTCGAAACTGATCAGAAATCAGTGCAAACTGACGGGACCAAAGATGAATATTACGCCTGGTCACGGCGAAACGCCTTCGAACCAGGCAAGATCTGCTGCAGGAAGTCAATAATGGTCCGCTTAGACAAGTTTGTGAAAGAACCTTAAGGAGGCAATTGCATAAACTGGACATCTGGAGACCGTTATCTCGCAATCGTCCCACGGCCACTCCTACTCACATAAATGCTCGCGTACCGTGGTGGTGCAAGCGATATCAAAACTGGACTGTAGACGAATGGAAATCCGTCATTTGGTTGGATGAATCAGTTTTGCCTTTATTCGGATTGACCTGGACTTTATTTTTTGTAAATTTCATTGTTGTAAAGATCTAAACTTTCATTGTTAGGATGTCAACTATCGCCTGCCATGCAAATGTAGCACCACTCATCCGGTTGCCATGACAACCGATTGTTTGTTTAAACAAAATGGCGGACAGCGATGTGTCGACCAAAATGGAACAACGAATAATCATCAAGTTTCTCCACAACGAATGTGTGAAAACATTTAAATTCAGCAGAGACTTCAAGGACAGTTCACTGAGTCATGTTTTATTGATCATCCGTCTTTGCTTGGTGCCAAAATTTGAAGGAGGGCGAGAATCCACCGGCAATGAACCTCATAAGGCAAGGCCAGCATCTGCTGTCAATGATGGCACCATCGTACGAACAAATGAGCTGACAAGGGACAATAGTTGGATTCATGTCCGAGAATTGGCTTCAATACTGAACAGCAACTCTCCGAGGATCACATCTGTTCCATCCTGCTGCAGCGATAGGACAAGAAAGGTGACAGCTTCCTAAGGCGTGTTGTGACCACCGACGAGACATGGATTCATCACCCTACTCCTGAAAGCAAGCGTGCGAGCATGGAGTAGCGACACACTGACTCACCACGACCCAAGAAATTCAAAATGACACCGTCCGTAACGAAAGTGATGGCGACTGTATTCTGGGACATTAAGGGTATCATTCATGTTGATTTTCTATTGGAAGAACGTCGAACCATAATTGCACCCTACTACAGTGACATTTTGAGGATGGTTGTTTTCTGCAAGACAATGCCAGACCACACAGCCAAACTGACTATGGACACACTGACGGAACTCAAATTGGGAGATCTTACCACATTCTCCATACAGCCCGGATCACATTTTTGGACCACTGAAAGAGTTCTTGGAAAGGCAGATGTTCGGCTCCAATGAGGAAGTGAAAATGGCTGCCCTGACGTGGTTTCGATATCAGACTGAAGATTTCTACAGAACCGGTATCTAGATGCTCCCAGAAAGCTGGAAAAAAGTGTAGAGAGTTCTTTGAGAAATAATTAGTGTGTGTGTGTGTGTGTGTGTGTGTGTGTGTGTGTGTGTGTGTGTGT
>JAHWFO010022496.1:3634715-3667281 GCA_023313115.1 Rhysida immarginata
TGTGTGTGTGTGTGTGTGTGTGTGTGTGTGTGTGTGTGTGTGTGTGTTTATAGTTTTCTGATTTTATAAAAAATAAAGTCCAAATCAAATTTGAACGTCCCTCGTACATAGAATAAGCAGCGAAGCTTTTCACTCTGATTGTGTCCAAGGGTGGTAGGCAGATGGTGGCTCTGTGATGCTGTGGGCAAGTTTTCAATACAATAAACAGGGATCTCTCGTTGAAATTATCACCAGGCTTAACCAGCATCACTACCGCGATATTCTGGATGAACAACTGCTGCCTTTTGTGGATCACGTCAAGGACGTATATCTATGACCTGGACGATGTCTACTATCAAGACGATAACATAGATCTATAGAAGAGTGGTTCGACGAGCATGATCAGACCGTGGAGCCGCCAAATCCCCAGATCTGAAGCCAATAGAGAATTTGTGGGACCCCACCTGGAACAACGTTCTAAGCGGCAGAATCGCCATCCGACTAACATCGCCGACCTGCGGGATAAATGTATGCAGTATGGTTGGATATAGATAAAGACTATCTATTATAAAGAGTGAGTTATAATGAACAAGAGAAAGAAGGAAAATATGAACAGAGTTGTTTCGAAATTATCTTAAAGTAGATACATGGAAAATTAAATAAATTAGAATCATAAACGGAAATCGAAACGAGGATTGCCTACCTACTTAACAAGGAAAGTAATTGAGACTGGAAAAGTTAAGCGATATATGTGTTATAATTAAGAAAGGGGAAAAAGTTGAATTGAACAATAAGGAAGAAGAGTTTTTTTTTTTTTACTCGAAAGACGATTATTGAGTGGTGATTGAAATCCTTCCGCTGCTCTTAAAGTTGTTCCGGAAACATTTTCTTTCGCCTTCCTATTAAGCATAATCCCTTAATTTATGACTTACTTCAAACAACATAATTGTAATTGTATAAAAAGCCCTAATATGTAGGTCTATTTGGCAGCATAATATCTTTTCACTTTAATGGAAAGCTTCAGTAGTTTATAAGTCGTTTAAGAGTATGGAAAACGCTTCCTCCTCCTCCTCCTCCTCCTCTCTCTCTCTTATCTTTTCTCTTTTTGCTACAAAACTTTACCATTAACTTTGTCAAATTCTATTTACTGTATTTTTTTTTAAAATGTGTTTAACAATAATTTCTGTAGATAACAAAACACTGCTGGGGAGGAGATTATGTCGTACCTGTTTTTCCGCCTTTATAACAAAATAAAATATTTAAATAATAAATGAACTTAATATCAAATTACCGTGATATAAGACAAACAGGACTGAACAACAAGGAATTAGTAAAATTATAATTTTACTTTAAACAAGTTATCGAGCTATCTCGATTTCATCACATTGTCTCTTTTTTAATTTATTATGAACGACTGCAAATTTGTTTACGAGATCGAGCAGAATCGTGAAGACGCTGAGGGGAAAGCCATTTAAAAGGCGTTCACGAAAAGGAAAGTCGTTCAAGATTTCCTCGAGTAATTAAAAATCAATTTAGCAATAAACGCATTCAAAGTTGCTTTATTAGTTTTCTCCTTTATTATGACCCCGTTGTAAATGTTGTTTTTTGTCTGTTTTTTTTTTCAAATAGTCTCGGTCAAGTGGAGCAGGGGAAAGAGGACCCGCGAGTTTTCTTCCCTTTTCCTTTAAATTCCGTTTTACCTTCTCTTCCTTTGTAGAAGTTCATTGTAAATACGAATATATAAAATGCAGAATTATTTTTAAAATTGCAAGTATCTAGTTTGAAAGTTCATATGCAGTTTCAAACAGCTTTCCCTGTTTGGTTCCTCCTAGATAAATTAAATGGACTTCCAATTAACTCTTCAAAATTATACCAGGTGTTTTGCACCATGCTCGTTTAAGGAAAATAATATATGCACAATTTATGAAAATTTATGTATTTAGTAAATTAATGAAATTTTTTTTATTTTGTTTGTATCTTTATTTCTTGTGTATGTTTTAACAAATCTTGACCCATTTGGAATTTCGCTAAAATGATAAAATTAAAAAAAAAAATACGCGCGCACAAATGGGGGTCGTTTGGAAAAATCAAGTTTAAGAAAATAAAATTTCTGCATTTCCTAAATAAATACACGTTGCTTTCAGCTATTTATCGCTCTTCGTTTAATTTTTATTGAAGTTGATGAATACTCGATTGGTAGGTTTTATGGTGGTATCAATTTCCTTTTTTAATTGAGTCATAATTTTGTAAGAAAATGGGTTGATTATTATGTCAATCTCTAGGCTATTCCAAAAACATACGATTATTTCACGATTTTAAAGAATACTGGTTTTTTTTTTTTTAATTTCCTAGAATTTATCATCTGTTTCATGTTAAATTCACCCCTCTCCCAGTTTAAAGATTTAATTGATCTACTGATGGAAACACAATAAATGAATTAATTTTACAATGGACGAAACGCATAGAATTAACAGCATGTTAAAAAAGAAAAAAATATAAAATCTCATATAGCAACAAAACAACATGCGTATCAACATTCTAAAATTTCGCGGACACCAGCGCAGAGTGTTTGAAATCAATTGCTTATCTTGTGATAAGTTCTATGTCCGTAAAAGTTTACCCAATTCGAAGTTAGATATAAAAGAACACATCAGGATTATCAAATATGTAGATGACAATTCCGCATATGCTGAACATGTACTATATGCACCTTAATAATCTTAAGAAAAGAAAATGAAGCCCAAATTAGACTTTTTATACCTGATCTACTTACAAGGGAACCAACCGAGCCTGTATCTCAGTTTCACACCAAACAGAAATATGTGAAGAGTAACATTTCAATTTGGTGTGAAACTGAGATACAGGTTCGGAAGTTTCCCTTGCTAAGAGATTATAAATGGAAACTGAAGATTTATTTATGTATTTGGTTGCATTCCAGTTGGAATAAAGTATTAAGAGGGTAAAATTGAAAGGAAATATGGTAAATAATTGACAATAGTTATTTGGTTCAGGATTTACATTTATAAAGAGTTCAGGATTTGGATGTAATTTTTTAGCTGGGTTTGATCTTGTTCCATTTGTTCAGTGATGTAATGTTCCGTAATTGTTGACAGTAGGAAGGCTCGGTTAACAGTGGAATAATTGTGTTGAAGCTAACTGTTGCCGTATTAGTGACGATATTCCAATCATAAGGAAATGATATCATAAAAAATGGAAGGAAATATGACCATCAATGTCTTAGCTCGGCTATATCAAGTTTTCAGGCTTTTTCGTGGACCCCTTCAAGTCGAATTCATGTGCTAAACAGTGACCGTAAAGAATACCAAGATAAATAGCATGTCATAACAATCGATTCGTCAAGAATGAATGCACTGTTACTTTCTGTTCATCTTTTAAGCATTGTTGACATGGACAGGCGTACGTGATAATCGCTTTGTCGAGGCTCAATAACTCAATTACTGCATTGAGCAATAAAATAGGTGTAAATTTGGAAAGAATTAAATGAATTTCCGTTGTTTATTAGTAATTTTAGCTAAACTTTAAATTCTCGAATTTAATATTACTTCTATGTCACAGCTAAAGCGCCTTCTTGTAATGTTGCAAGATTTTATTTTTTCTCATTACTATTTAATTTACGATCTCATATCTATCTTCATTCTGTCTTAAACCAATATCTTTAGCCCATCACACGCTTTCTTCATTCTTAAAACTAAGTAATACAGCTTATGCCATTAACAAAAAATGAGGCGTGGACACCACCCGACTTTCTTATACATAAATGACCTGGTCCAAATTCAGAAAAAAATTAAACAACTGTCTAAAAAATCTACTTCCAATAGAAATTTTAAAAAAGTTTGTGAATAAAAGTTACTCCAAATTAGCTTCTAAACACTTTGGTATAGATTCCAAATTTGCCTATACCATCTTATTTCGCAAAAAACTGGATTTTGACAAGAGTAAAACTGGTACTTCCGTTTGGAATTTTGAAAAAATTTCTTAACAAAAGTTGTTTATAATTGAAATTGGAACACTTTTTACCCCATACAAAATTTTCATAAACGCAATGTTTAACGAGATATTTCAAAATCTATATTTTGGCACTGGAGTAAACTGATACTTCCGGTACACCGATTCCACTGGAAAACTAATCAGACCTCTTAAGATTATAATCTTAAGTTTAAAGTTTGGTCTCGACAGCTTTAGCCGTTTGGACGCTATCGTGGACACACACACGCACACAGACATTTTCCAGAAATCACTTTTTCGTAATCTAGGGACCCTAAAACGTGAAGATCAGTGAAAATCTGGAGGTCGAAATTTTTCGTGATTACAATACTTTCTTATACTATGTATAAGAAAGTAAAAATGAGGTGTGGTCACCACCCGACTTTCTTATACATCAATGTCCTGGTCCAAATACAGACAAAAATAAAACAGCTGTCTAAAATGGCTACTTCCGATAGAAATTTTGAAAAAGTTTGTGAAAAAAAGTTACTTCAAATTAGCTTCCAAACACTTTGGTATAGATTCCAAATTTTCCTATACCATTTTCTTTCGCCTATTTTAGCAAAACACTGGTTTTGACACGTAGAACTGGTACTTCCGGTTGGAATTTTGAAAAATTTTCTTAACAAAGGTTGTTTAAAATTAGCTTCTAAACACTTTTGCAAACTTCACAAATTTTCCTATACAGTCTTATTTCGCCCGAATTAGGCAAAAACTGGATTTTGACAAGAGTAAAACTGATACTTCCGGTTGAAATTTTGAAAAATTTTCTTAACAAAAGTTGTTTATAATTGAAATTGGAACACTTTTTAGTCCCTACAAAATTTTCATAAACGCAATGTTTAACCAGAAATTTCAAAATTTATATTTTGGCGCTGGAGTAAACTGATACTTCCGGTTCACCGATTTCACTGGAAAACTAATCAGACCTCCGGAGGAAGATTATAATCTTAAGTTTAAAGTTTGGTCTCGATAGCTTTAGCCGTTTGGACGCTATCGTGGACACAGACATTTTCCAGAAATCACTTTTTTGTAAGCTAGGGCAGGCCTGCCGCCAGAAATGTTTGGGCCCCTGACAACTGGGTACTGTGGGCCCCTCTGGGCTCTGCCTCGTGCATAGAAAAAAATCAGGCGTGGCTGACGAGGCCCCCTTTCCGTTGGGGCCCCGGACTAGAGTCCCGTTTGTCCCCCCCTGGCGGCGGCCCTGGCTAGGGACCCTAAAACGTGAAGATCAGTGAAAATCTGGAGGGACCCTAGGGACCCTAAAACGTGAAGATCAGTGAAAACGTGAAAATTTTCGTGATTACAATACTTCCTTATACTATGTATAAGAAAGTAAAACTGATTGACTGATCGACGACAATATTTAATGCTAAAAGTTTGTAACTTATTTGTCAAGTATAACGCTTTGATGATGCCAAATTATTGTCAAACGCGTTAGT
The DNA here is from genome assembly GCA_023313115.1 of Rhysida immarginata. NCBI lineage: Eukaryota > Metazoa > Arthropoda > Chilopoda > Scolopendromorpha > Scolopendridae > Rhysida > Rhysida immarginata. The sequence continues at coordinate 3,640,142 of JAHWFO010022496.1, forward strand.
GTTTTAGAGTTTTTAATTTTTAATAAAATGTATTATCCTCGCAAGACATGTTAATTTTTCAAAGAGCAATACAAGATATTCATACCATGGATCTAATAAATAACAGAACGCACCTCATCCTTAATCCTCCATCCCGCTCCGAAATCTCTTAATTTTACTTACAAGTTGCGAAAAACTATTTTAAAAAATAAAATTTAATTAGGAATTAGGAGAGAGAGGAAATATTAAAGTTTGAATCCCGTGACATATTGGCGTTCTTAACTTAAAAAATTTAACAGTAACAAAATAATATCAGGTTGTTGCAAAAGTTTCTTCCGGTTCTAGAACCCGTGCCCAAGAAGGGCTCATTTTCCGAAGGGGGTGTTCATATTTTTTCAACAAATTATTGCATTCGATTCCTGAATATCTTTGCTATATTACATCCAAGAATCAACTTTCTGAATATACATCTGTGAGTGCCATCAACGGTCTGAAATGGACCTTTCACGCGAGCATATTCGAGCAATAATCTTCTACGAGTATTCTGGAAAGATCAGTGCTGCGCACTGTCACCGAAACATTTGCCAACGTTTAGGTGATGGCACTGTTAGTTTATGTACAATAGAAGAATGGTATCGCCGGTTCAGACGCGGAGATAGCACTCTTCAAGATGCACCTCTCTGGTCGGCCAATCATGATTTCAGATGGTGATCTACGCCAAGCAATTGATGAAGATCACGATGTAACAACGAGGGAACTCGCAGAACAGTTCAAGGTTCGCTTTTCAACCATTGCCCGGCATCTGCATGAGCTGAATCTGTCATTCAAGTTCAATCGTTTTTGTGTTGGAATAAAAATCCGGAAAAAACTTTTGCAACAACCTGATAAAACAAAATTCTTCTTTAGCCAAAACAGGATTTTTATAATACCTGCCGAAAGGTGAAAACATTATTTACAAAATGTTATTGGAACTCCAAGCCCGATAACAATTTCGATTTTTTTTTCTAATTGCTATCGTATATGTGCACACTTCTTAGATGTCAAAGCATGGGCAATAAAATTCATTACAGCCAAAAGGATACGGGAATTTTTAAAATTTTCAGATAATTAGTATAATTTCATATTACGCAAGTGCATATTGCTAACAAGATAAAAAAAAAAAGACAAACTCGTCCCCGGGTGGGATTGAACCACCAACCTTTCGGTTAACAGCCGAACGCGCTAACCGATTGCGCCACGGAGACAAGCGATATACAATACTTCTTTAATGAAAGATTACCAGTCATTATACAATAAATGTTTTTAACTTTTTTAAATAATCTAATTAAAAATTTTCTTGAGGAAAACTGCTTAAGAAAACAGAAAATGTTACTTATCTATAGCGTCTCTAGCGTGAAAAAAACATTAAGACAACTGAAAACGTAGACAGTCGTTTAGCTATTATTATGTAGCAGAAAAATGTAACTGATTGTGCCATGCACATCTGTCCCCTTTATAGTTTCTACATTTTTTGGCGTATGAGGTTGAAATTCGTAATATAGTTTACCACGGGCAAGTCCTACGTCACTCTTTAATTTGGTTTTGATTGGCTCATTGGGGTCAGAGTTACGGGGCCGAGAGTTAGAGGGGTTCATCTGATCTATGTGATATAAGTAAAGGAGTGAAATTGCACACCCCGTTCCCTTTAGGCAAGATCTACATTATTGCGAAGTCTGGACAAATTGTCACATGGTCTTTAGAAACTATTAACGCTTTCAAATAGCACCATGTGGCATGTGATATGTCCTTCGATCGGAAATGATGAGAAACGAAAAAAAGTAGAGGTCTTTCCTATTTTTCTAAATATTATGTTCGAGAAAACCAATTTTATGATTAAAGAATGAGAGTTAAAAAAATGCGGATTAAAAAATACATGACCTCGGGGGCTTCCGATACTTTCCTATGACCTCCTCAAGAGAATTAATTTCTTGTTAAAGAATCTACTTAGACAGGGTCCATTACACATATTTATGGCGGGGGGGGGGGGGGGGGGAATTTTTTTTTATTTTTTTTTTTTTAAATTTTTTTTGTTTTTATTGAAACGGGAAAATGGAACAAATTTGCCCCCCCCCCCCTTCCCATACCAATTTTGGAATCGCATGTGCCATGGCTTCCAGAGGGGAACGTCGGCTGAAACGTTTGGTCAGAACCAATCGGCTCACTACTGAATGCTTAGGACAAAAGTTTCTCAATCGGCAGGGGCGTAACTAGTAACTAGGGGGGGTTCGGACGAACCCCTCTCTTATTTCCCTGATCTGCTAAGGTCACTTGTTTTTCTTTGTTTCTATTAAAAAATTATTCTACATTTTATTCCCCCCCCCCCCCCCCCCATGTAAAATCCTGATTACGCCCCTGATTATCGATCTCTCTTAATTTCTTATCATTTTTGAAAAAATAAAGAAAACGTATTTCTCAAGTAGTTTAAAAAAGAAAAGAAGACAGGAATTATATTATCTGATATGAAGCGTTTCTACATATGAAAAGATCAAACTACGTATATATTTTCGTCCTCATTTCTATTTTATGTAAACACCCTTTGCAAAGGTCACAAATGAAAACTTTGCCTTATGCCACCATTATAATTCCAATACATAAATGAAAGAAAATTACAGGTATAAATTAATAGCGTAGCAAATTCGAATCGCCATGTGTAAACACCATTCATTTGCATTCCAAGTGGGTCGCCGCTGGAAACTTTTGTGCAAAATTATTATCGTGTCAATCACGCACAGCCACTCGTAGCACAGTAGAAGTGAGCACGGCTGTAAGACTTCCTTTCTTTTTTTCCTTTTTATTTTTTTATAACTTTCTTCATCATTCCACAGCAACTAGTTTCTATGGCAACCGTTATACGAGCGACTCTCGAAGCCTTTTTATACTTCATTGACAAAATCCTCACGTCCATGGGACCGCCTCGAGTGCGACGGTCCCAAAAGACCGAAATGGGATCCACCAAAAATACAATGGGGTCAGAATAGCTCGGGGGACGTTCAACTAGATTTTAATTTCATTACTATTGAAAAATAACATTAAAACGTAATTATTTTATTTCTCTGAAAAGAGAAAAAAAATCAGAATCGGGACATCTGCGAATGGAAAGAAATGGAAATGCTACGTTCTCAATAAAGTTTCTTTTCTGTTTGACTCAAAAATAGAAAACAAATTTTTGTTTGATAAAAAAAAAAAAAAAAAAAAAAAAATTTGTTTGATTCAACTATTTTTTATTTAATCACCAAAATTATATGTATAGGGCTGTTATAATTTAAATTACGCTATTCAAAGCCCTCTAGAGCTCGTTCTGCTGATCCGATTTTCATGAAACTTGGAATATACGTTTTATAGAGTCTATACTAAAAACCATAGAAAAGAGATTTTCGCAATTAAAAAAATTAGTTCAAATTTCGACTGCTAGGTGGCGCTTACCATACAAGAAAGAGCACTAAACCAATTAGGAAGGCTTTAAAATGCTTAAAACCTTAAAAGCTATAAAATCATTCTTCACCAAGTTTTACTGGTGAAGTTGTTTTATCAGAACTGCAGTAATGGTTCTGCTGTACTGTGAGAGTTTCGACGTTTGAAAAATTTGCAAAAAGGACTTAGGACAAGTTTGTAAATGACGATTACTAAATTTGAAGAGACTGGGCATTTGGGTGTGCTGAGAGGAAGAGGACGGAAACGGATTTCAAATGGAAGAAGTCGCTGTTGCTGTGTTTGAAAAAGCTTCCGGTTTACAAAATTCTTCAGCAAGTCCTCGAGCAGTGTCACGTGGGTTGTTTCTCCATTGATCTACGGTACGAAAGGTTCTGCGATGCATTTTAAACTGGTAGCCACACAAGATTCATGTAGTGCAAAAGCTGCTCACTTAAGATCCTAATCAACGCACCGATTTTGCTTGCCGGTTTTTGGCCAGAATAACCGTTGACATTTCATGGCCTTGGAATATTTTGTGGTCAGACGAGGCGCATTTTACCCTAGATGAAGCAGTGAATATACAGAACTGTCTCATCTGGGGTACTACAAGTCTAATGTTCGGCATGAACAGCCTCTGCATTCTGATTTCATTATTGTTTGGTGGGGTTTTATTGCTGATTTCATTCTTGGCCCCTTTTTCTTTGAGGAGGACACTCCTCAAGGCCCTTAAAGCAAAATGGTGCCCGTTACTACGAACTTCTGCATTAAGTCCTTCCGGCCTTACAAGAACGAGAATGTTTAAAGACTACTGTCTTCATGCAATATGATGCAACACCCCATATTGCCCGACAAGTGACGGAACTGCTTCGTGCCCACTTTGGAGATGATCGGGTAATTTCGAGAAGTTATCCGACTGCCTGGCACCTCGTTTTCCGGGTTGTGGATAGTCCTAAAGGTCGTGTCTATGGAAGAAGCATACAGTCTCTGTCTGAGCTGAAGCAAGCATAACACGCCATATTTCAGCAATTCGTCAAGAAACCCTTCGCGCTATTACTGAATTTTCGTCAAGAAACTATAAAGTGATTTGAACATATGATTGAGACAAATGGAATGCACACTGAAAAACAGCTGTAAATAATTTTTTTCTGTTTCCAATTTGCGTTTCTTGTTCTTTATGCGCCCCTTTTTCACATAGAGTTCGAAATTTGAACTAATTGCAAAAAAACTCTTCCCATGGTCTACATAACATATATTTCAAGTTCCATCAAAATCCGATTATAAAATAGTAGAACGAGCTCTAGAGGGGCCTGAATAATATAACTTAAATTATAACCATCCTGTATATTAAGGGAGTTTTTGCAAATATATTATTCTTGCTGTTGCGGCGTACGATGTATTAAATTGCGTTCTGTTGGAAAAGCACATTCTACTTATTGACGAGCAGTTTCTATATAAAACGGTTAATTATAAACAGAAATCAAGAAATTTTAAATATTTTAATGTGAAAGCCATTATTTTGGAAGATATTTTTAAAACACAAAACAATTAAAGAAAACAATTTACAAAGACTTTTACGTATGTGTCTCCGTGGCGCAATCGGTTAGCGCGTTCGGCTGTTAACCGAAAGGTTGGTGGTTCAAGCCCACCCGGGGACGTAGCATATTTTTTTTTAGATAATAAAATAAACTATATAACAGCACTTCAACTTCAATGGCATCCTTCAATGGCAGACAATTTTCTGAGAGGTTATAGAGTGTGAGGAGCTCATGGGAAAAACAATAAGTTCGCCACCTAGTGACATTCCTTCAAACATTTTGGTAGGAGAACTCGCTCAGAGCTCATTGAAATTAATGTAAAAAAAAAAAAAGAAGCCTAATTTTTTATAAATCATCTAATTGTTTCTTTATAATTTTTAACTGTTTTTCATTTAATCGTTTTTATTAGCTTTCAGCAACACGTGAAATAGATTCTTTTATGTGCCAATGTAAAGCTGGTTTAGGTGGTTGCAAGCATGTGGCAGCAGTCATAGCTTATGTCAATGAGGAACAAGATCAAGGGAAAACTAATTTTCCCATGACTTGGAAAAATCCAAGTAAAAAAACTGGGGTGCAAGGTGCTATAATTAGCGCAATATTTAATTTTCCAGTAAGCGATACACCTTTTATTATTATTATTATTATTATTTTTTTACATTGAAGCAAAATGTTTTTCTTTTTAATGCTAAATGTCATCATTACGTAGGGCAAAGAATTAATGTCAACTCCAACTCTAGAAGAAAAACAACGATTATTAGAAATTGTGAGCACCATCTATTGTGCTGCGCGCACCACTTTACTTTCGGACATTAAAACACAGGAAGAGAAAGTAAACAGTATTTAAAGGTAGCTAAAAATCATACATAAAAAATAAAATTTCGGCTGGGAGATTTCTTCTTAGGTGTTCCATGCATGTTAACAACACGGCGCTCACCTTTGTCTCTTCAAAGCTTGAATCCATTTTTCAAGCCTAAATATATGCAGTTTTCCATTAGGAAAACGATAAAACTGTACTCCTTGACTGTTCTTATAGGTATTTGAGCAACCATAAACGCAACAATTAACATTTGGTGACATGGTTTGCTTTATGCGTACTGGCTTGATGTGATGTCTCCTACCAAAAAGTTTTATAATCCGCCACCAGACGTCGGGGTTTTCAACTCCTCACTAGAGTCACTTTATAAGAAGTGACTCTACTCCTCACTTGAGTGGTTATAAAGGCACTCTACTCCTCACAGCCTATTGCTCTCTATACTCTGTCTAAAGATAAAATGAGAATAGACCCTGATAAATGCGGGATTAAATGCCGAAACTAGTTGGTTTTAAACTACAATGCTGTATTGTAGGATCCCTTTTCATTTTAACTCAATTAAAGGCTGCCAGTAAAAAAATGAAATGAACATGAAAATCATAATTACACAACGTGAGGCATTTAAATACCAGAACTAATATAAATGCCCAAAAACGGGAAGTCCAAATGAAAATTCGTTTTAATATGATTCAAAGCAGGCCCGCCGCCAGAAATGTTTGGGCCCCTGACAATTGGGTACGTGTGGGCCCCTCTGGGCTCTGCCTCGTGCCTGAAGAGTGGCTGACGAGGCCCCCCCTTCCGTTGGGGCCCCGGACTAGAGTCCTGTTTGTCCCCCCCCTGGCGGCGGCCCTGTTCAAAGTAATCTCTACTGGACGCAATACGCGTTTGTACAAGTTTGATTTAAAGCCCTTTAAAGTCCTCGGACGGAAGCCTCTTGATTTCAGACGTCACGTTTTTCTCAATGTCGGAAACGGCTTGAAATCGCGTACTTTTCCTAGCATTTTTCATCTGTGGGAACAGTAAAAAGTCTGGAGGGGGCAAATCCGGAAAATAGGGTGGGTGGTTGAACTCTGTGGTGTTATGTTTAGCCAGAAATCGCTTCACACTTAGGACGGATGCGCAGAATCTGACGAATTGTCTCTTTGTTGCAGCCCAATTCATCCGCAAGTATACAAATTGCGATTCGGCGGTCAGCAGTGACGAGTTTCCTGACTTTCTCGGTGGTTTCTGGCGTTCGGAAGGAAAATGATCTTCCAGGGGCTTGTTATCTGAAAGGTCTTCACGGTCATCACGAAAGCGACCAAACCATTCGCATTTACTTATTCGGGATAAGGCATCGTTCTCGTAGGCAGTTTCATTATTTGGTGTGTTTCCGTAGCCGATTTACCAAGTTTAAGCAGGATTTAATGCAAGCCCGTTGTTCCATATTTCGATAAGGACTCATACAAACCCTGTGAATTTTTTACATTTTACGCAGCGACGTCGGTCCGATTATATAATTGCCACGTCTTCTATATGCAAAGTACGAATATATAGAACTCAAAACACTGAAATATATGAAGTAAATTTATTATATTCTAAAAGTTACAATGAATGTTGACATTTTGGCGATGAATGGAAATGATATAGCCATCACATTCGAACAAGCAGTATATAACTTATTTTCAGAAAGCATTTATTGACATTTAGTCGAAATTCAATGAACTTTGCACACACACAATCAGAAAATTATTTTAATGATAATATTTTGAACTTCCAAAGAATGAACCCAGTAGATAATGTATTTCTAGGAATCAAAAAAAATTTGCTAACGTAAAGTAGAAGGACGAAGACCTTATTGAGTATTACACTTGTTTGATTTTGTTATCAAACTAACGCCCGTAAATGAAGCAAAAATCTCTTACTACAAAAAAAAACATCCGGCGTTCCATATCTCGGATGTACTTTTATGGTAAGAGGTTTTTCTTTCTTATACAGACAATTCTTGGCCGTAGTTCCTTCTTTTTTTTTCATTTTCAAACTAAGACCAGTTATATTTTTGGGGGACGACAATGTTTAATCAGCATTCCTGATTTATCTCTGTGATAATATAATAAAAATTAAGCAAAAACTGACCATCTATCTATCTCCTCCTCCTCTATCTCCTAAACGGTTGGATCAATTGAAAAAAAACGCCAAGAATGAAACATTTCTCGAATATTGTGTACAATCTGAATATATCATTAAAAATAGGGGTTCCTATTTAAGATTTCAAAGTTAGGGCCCCCCCCCCACCCCGGGACAAGTGTGCAATATAAGTAGGCTCATTAAGAATGATGGTTCCATCCCACGTCTGAGAATTATAAAACAAAAATTGAATTTGTAACACTACGTAGAATTCCTGTTGTTCGGACTTTTCTTAGAAGTTAACATTTGCGTGGAAATATTTAATAATGATCAGTAACTGGAGATAATGGAGAGTTAGCAGACTATTGAGAAAGAGTGAAAGATGACAGAGGACGCAGTCCCTTCGTTCGAGCTACAGTTGACGACATAACCGATAAAAAAGCATACATGAACTCAACTCTTCAAACCAAAAACCATATAGTGTTATGTCCTATAATAATCTTTCGAAGGATTATAAGTTATTGTTATAATTTATAACAATAATTCATATCTATCGAAATGCCAGCGAAGAAATGAATGAGTATTGGGCAGAGATGACAAAAAGTTATCCGGGCATCGGAAACATCTGAACAACTGCTTCGTCTATAGACGGAAATTGTAGAATTACTAAAAACAAATTTATTATTTAACTTCATGAGGTTGTTCTGTTTAACTTACAACTGTAATTATCTCGGGCAACGCCGGGTGTCTCTGCTAGTAATATAATAATTAAATAGAGAAAAATAGTACAGAAAATTATGGACTTTACGGTTACCATCCTGATCTCATAACTATTAAACTACGTCGACACGGAAGCTGTCGATATCGAACTTGTCCTTGGGTTATAGCATCGGGACGATACCACCAAGATCCCTAGTTCGAGTCTAGGCCATGGAATTTTCTTTATTATTTTTCCTCTGTTTATTTATTTTTTCACAGAAATAAGGCGTGATGAAAAAAATCATCCTCCTAGACCATTTTCCAGTTTTATTAATAAAATAATATATTTTTAAAGGCATTTCCATTTTTAGCCTCCTATATTCGAAAATTGATTTTGGATATTCTCCGGTTTCAAAAAAATAAATAAATTCCTCAGAAATAAAGAGCAGAGATTACTTTGCAATTACCGAGTAAATGGTGGTAATTATTGAATAACTGATGTGCTCACTTAATCATTCGATTTATGAAAAGCACAAGCGTCACCTACATCTTTCTTCATGTATTAATAGTTCAATAAACAGCAACCATTAAAAAAGCCGTAATGCTTCATTCCATATTCTAGCCACGTACCTTTCAACCACTTAATGCCTATTTCAAATTTCAAGAGCGGAATCAATTTTTTTCTTAAACAAAATTTCGGCAAGTGAGCATTATGGGATTGACCTTTAAAAGTTTTAACGCTCATAAAGGTTTAAACACCCCCCTGGAGATCTAAATGTATTTTAAAGTTGTTTTTTGTTTTTTCTCGTAAGAGTGTAATTGCCTTTGGCTCCTTTGACGTGACGAATAGGTGGAACGCGCTTTTCGTGTTTCCTCGATTAACCCTGACTACGTAGAGGGCGACCCGAGAAGATGAGCTGGCCGTTTTCATACATCACGGGGTATATAAAACAGTGACACCGGTGCAATGGTGCCCTAGTTCCGATCCGTGCGGGGATTTTAGCATGCTGCAGTCGCAAAACCTCCCGGCATTTCCCGACACCTCCTCCTGAGTCGTCTTTTCGCCGCTCCTCCTAGAGGCATCTTGCCTCCAGCTCTCAACAACTTTTGGATGACGGACTGACTGGGATCTCCTCCTTTTATATTTTTTTTTATTTGAACAAGATCGTCGAGTGAAAGAAGCCGAAAGAAAAGTGCCACTCCTTGTAGGGCGCTGGCTGGTGTTCGCCGTCGTTAGATTACAAGCAATCTCAGGCAATATGATTGTCTACAGGTGGAGAACCTCTTGGACCTCCCAGGTTAGTCACATCGATATTTTTATTCTTGGTTATTAAAATGTTCATTAAGATGTAAGCGATCAACATAATAACGCCAGATATCCAGAACAAAAAATCTTAATGAAGAATAAGTCCCTTTCCAGCACAAATTAATATATTTTAAATGAAATCAAGGTTTGTCGATGAGGTCTTAATGCCGGCTTAACTTCTAACCTTTAGCTTCAGCCTAATCAATAATATCTGTTCGCAACAATGCAATATAGTTAACTCTCCTATAAGAAACTCAGAATTAGCACCGTGCTATAAGAAACTCAGAATTAGTCATACAAGTCAGGTTAATTCGTAAGAGTATCGCGTTACAGGAAGACTATAGCAATTTTTGTTCCGCTTTATATGGAAACCGTATTGTGAGAGTGCCTTGTTATATCAGGGTTTACTGTATTTATAATATTTAACAAAGTCTATTTTTTTGTATTTAACGTATTTCTTTGAATACCAGCCGCCTTTTAAGAAATTTTTATTATTAAGGTAAATGTAAGATAATTAAATTAAAAAAAATAGATATTTAAAATATTTACCTTTAAATTATTATTAAAAAATTACAAAAAAAAGGAAGCAAGAATTTGACGTAAATCACGATGAATGCATTTAACTAACGCCGTCCTCAAATAATCGCCACACCGCCAAAAAATTTAAAATTTAAAAAACGCCGCGGCGTTTATTCAAAAATACGTTATGTTTTAATGCTATCAATTCTCTTATCAATTGATTCTCTTAAAAATTTCTTTCTCAAGGATCAGAGTTGAAACTAATTTAAGCTCTCGTTAAATTTTATAAATCTCAGTGGATTATAAATTTAATTATATTCTCTATGTACCCTTTCTATTTAATTTACAGCTTATTGCAAAATTAATGACAATTATTATTTCTTCATTTTCCTCTTCTGTATACATAATGTCTACAAGATACGTAGACGGGCATTATTCTACGCAAAATAAGAACATAAGCATTTAAGTATAAGCATACTTAAGATGTATCATGAAGCAAAGTGCGTAGAAATTTTATTTAAATTAACAGTCAAGAAAGTAGCTAATCAATGCAGGATTAAATATTTATAATGTTTTTAAAGAAATTCTCTTTTATAATTTAGTTTTAATTTTAATTTTCCGAAAAAAATTAACTCAGCATATACTTTTTTTGGTAATTAAAATTAAAATTACACTATAATGTCAATTTCGTCCCCAATTATTGAATATATTAAATATATCCTTTATAAATTATAATAGAAAAGTAGATAAAATAAAATAATGTTTATTTTTTTTAATAAATAAATTATTAATTAAATAAATTATATAAATAAATTAATCAAGAAATTTTTATATAATATGTTGGTATTCACCTTTTTAATGTAAAAATCAGTAAAATAAAAATATATAAAACAAAATATAAAATATAAAATCACCAATCTTGAAAAACGTCTTGTGGATAGATGGTTGTCATGAAGCTTGATGAAACTATATGCAGTCTTGTGAATATGGAGAGTCTTGCATAGATTACACTGTCCATCAACAAAAAAATTACTGAACAGAGAAGCACAGTTTCTAAGGTAATTTTTTTACGTAGATTACAAAAATGACGCTCATTTTTGCCTATCAGGTCTCAATTTTTCGTAAATCGTGATTGAAATTTTTATATTTTTATGTAAATTTTACACTGACACGTAAGTTTCAAAATTACTTAATATATTTTAAATATATATTATATATATATTTATTTTCATCTACATATAGTACTTAAATGAAAATGCCTAGAGGAACTTGTAAAAACAATCCAGATAATTTTGGTTATATTTGTGGATGTGTAATACAACAAAGGTTTATAAGCGAAAAATATCAAATTACGTCAAAAAACTTTATAATCTACATTTCGAAATTGAAGTGGGAGATCAATTAATTAAGTGAAACTATAGTGTTTGGTCTAAAATGCCTTAATTTATAGAAATTATAAATTTTTAGTATGCGATTTACCAAAAACTGAGACCCGATAGAGAAAAACAGTTTGCAGATTCGGAATCAGCGCACCCAAATTACCAAAAGTCAACTACTCTTCGCCTAGTAATTTTTTGAAAGTTAAAAATTGTTGGACAGTGTTATGGCAGACGATACTGCATAATTTTTTATACAGTATTTTTATTTTACTGATTTTACATTAAAAAAAGGAGAATACCAACATATTAATTTAAAATAAATTAAAATAAATTAAAATATATAGTTCACCAATTATAGTCCGATATTGCATGAGATGTGGTTCAGTTTTTGCAGAAAAAATATCTTGTAGAAGGAAATTGAAATGTTGAAGTTGATGTATAAGTTTGAAGAAGTAGCTTGAAAAAATGAAGATCAGAAAGAAATTGAACCACACATCATACAATGTCGCACTATAATTTTAATTTATTTTATTTTATCTACGTTTATATTAAATTTATAAAGGAGAATTTCCATTTAATCTCTTAATATAATCTAGTCCTCTTTTTTTTATTTATTTTTTTTTTTACTTAAACTATTTTTAAAGAATCTTAAAAATTCCGAGGGAACCGCATTTAACATATAAAAAATTTTTTATACTTTTAATTTTTTTATAATAAATTTTAGCTTTTTTTACGTTATTATATAGTTTATAACAAAATGCATTACAATTTAAAGCGAAATTTCATATTCCTTTGTGAATATGAGATAGTAATCTTTTTTCTCCCTCGTATTAAGAAAATGTAAGTTCCATAATGATTTGCTTAGATATCAAAACCGAGATCATCTTTCTATAGTTCCACTCCAAATTGTTCTCGAGTGTCCAATTAAGACATCAAGATATGGCGAGCCAGCTCATCGTATTTCAATTGAATTCCAAGAATTCTGTCGGTGGTGGAATCTCATTAGAAGAGAAGCAATGGGGTAAAGAGGAGCAAAACGATCGTTCGACTGAGTTATTATGCACTCGAGCGAAACGAGGACATTTATCCCCCTCAACTCAAATTCCCTCTCCATAAGAAACTCACTCTCTCGTCATAACACTTCCGCGCAGATCCCCATTAAGAGAGTTTCAATCGAAAATATATATATTTCACCAATAAACTTTCCTCTGTAACCCATTTATTGAGTTAAACGGAATAACATCCTCAGTCCAAATTAGTCTTTATCGTCTCCCTTTCCGATCGAGTGACAAACAGATATCAAATGGGTTAACATTTTGCTGCTATATCATCATTGTTCGAAAGCATGGAAACTGGTCTTGCAAGCAACGATATCATCCTCTTCGTCAACCCTTCCCTTCCCGGGAGCTGCCAACCTACGTGCCGAATTTTTATTTTTTTAATTTTTTTTTCTTTTTCTCTCTTGCCTGGTGTGTGTCCCATTTTCAGCGAGATCGTTAAAGAGGCGGCGAGAGGATTTTTTTTTTTTCAAGCAGAGTGGCGCTCGCTCGACGAGTTCCTCCCTCGAACTAACCAGTAACTCTTCAGACGCTTTAATACGTAAAACAAATAAATAACGTCGGAACACGTAAGAGTTAATAAATGTCGATGACTTCGACATATTCTTTCTAAGCGTAAGGCCATTCAACTTGATGAAAAATAGAAAGGTTAATTCGCACGTGGCCTTTAACTAGACCACGACGCTTGACAATATTTAGCGATATCTATGAATTATGACGATGAATTACGAGCGCTTAATAGCGTTTGACTTTCTGTATAACCGAGGAATACTGATGATTTCAATGTCATGTTCATTACGCATTGACGCGGCCAACGTTGTTGGTGATCCGCAACTCCATGGCCATTCTGTCAAAATAGTAATAAATCTATCATGTGACTAATGAGGTATCAAGTAGACTAGCCTATTGAATTTCAAATGTAACCTTTGAAGAGTTTAGGGATTTTAATAATTACCAATATGTGTATTGTCAATTTGTGTGATGATTGACTCAAAGATTGGTTATACTGAAACAAACCTGCTTTAAAGTGCTAAATTTTGATTCTCACGCAGTCTTATTTCGTTTTTATATTTACTTTATGAAAATATATTTATTTAAAAACTGTATTTCGGAAATGATGTGTAAAATGAACGAAGTGGCCATGCTGGCAGGGAATAGGATAGGTGTTCTATCTTTTAGGACAGTTTTGGAGTTTGGCCCTCATCTTGAAATCCGCCATTTTAGTTCAAGATTCATTTTTTTAAATGGGAAGGAGGTCATGTGGCATATCAAATAACACCAGTTTTTTTTCTCATGAGTTCATTCCTGCAATCGTATTTTAGGATCTGTCCAATGAGGGTTCGTATAATTTCAATATCTCATGTTCTAAAAACATACATTGACTAATATCACGTGGAGTAACTAATAAAAAGAAGAATCAAGAAAGTGATACGAAAACAAAGTTTTAATGCCTAACGCGTTTCGATATTCCATCATCTTCGGAGGCTACAATGTTACAAAGTCGACATCTACACGGAGAGAAATGCTTTGAATGTAGCAACAATAAGGAAGTTGATAAATGCTTGTTTGTTGAAGCAACAATACAATTTGATGCATCATGAATAAACTTTTATCTTACTACATTATCAAATTATCACCATTACAATTCACTATTAATATGTAGTTTTTTTATGTAGCGTCAACTAAATATTGATGCAGCACCAATATCAGAAGAAGACTATTTCAACTATTGTTCTGTCATCAATATATGGATGCCCATGCAGCAATATCGGAAGTTACTGCTCATAATCTGTTTGTTGATTGGTCGAGAAATTACGTCACTCGCTCTGTCGACGAGGCCAACGAGATAACAAGGTCTGGAAGTGGAAAAGTCACCTAACCATCGGGGTGCTAGCAACAATCCAACTTTCATTGTCTCCATCTTGGATGTTAACAATCAGTGTTTTCGTTTATTGGAAACAATGAAGGTGGGATTGTTGAAGGTGTATGAAAATTATTATAATTCTTTCCATAAATCTGATTTTATATTTCCTAGCAGACCACAGTTATAAATTTCACTCACTAGATGGCGCGAAAAGTGCTCGAGAATTTCCGTTTAATGGACTTCGTACGAAGAGACGTCACTTCCTTAGTGATTCGCCAACCTGGTTCTACGCAGCCGTTGCTAGGAAGAGTTTAAATCATTTTCTCCTTTTGAAATTAATTTTGGGTCGTCATGAGAAACGTCGCAATAAAATATAGTTTTATTGCAGACATTCTGATCGCTTATGTACGCAAACTAGTGTCAGAATCAGCATATCTAATGCTTAGCAACGACATATGTGGAACCAAGATGGCGCGTTGCCAAGGGCAATGACGTATATTAAAGATAGACTCCGAATTCTATTGTTAACAGCGGCAAAAAGTGAAGCAAATTGAGCCATGATAGTTCTGGGCAGGAGTGAGCCGTGGAGTCTGGCTGCTTTGTTTTTGAAGATTTTGGACTCGAGGAATTATTAATTCAAAACCATTATTCAAAGTTGTTCTGCGTACCACTGTACAAACACAAGAAAAAGGATCAGGAATCATTTTCCACAAAAATAAACCAAACATAATTAACTAAAATGAAAATACGTAACTGAAAGACAATCGAAACGAATTTGAAATTGAAACCATGATCGAAAAATTGTTTATAAAATATAATAAAATACTTCAAATACAAAGTAAACGAAAAGATAAACTTATCAGTCCGTGATCGGCGGGTGAAAGAATTATTAATCAGCTACGTGTTTAGCATCATCTTCACTCACTTTCGGCCATGACAGTTCTGGGCATGGAGCTTCCCAATTTGCTTCAAGTTACAACAATAGGATTCGGAGTCTATCTTTAATATACGTCATTGGCCAAGGGTTCCACGCTGTTACGTCCTAACTGTTACGTCACTCGTGCGAAGTCGAGGCCAACGAGAGACAGGCCAAGCAACACCTCCTATAGAGAAGGCCTGCGGACAAGAGGTGTATACATTGTTACATCATCATCAAGCGGCTATTGTTATCGTATTTCTACTAATAATAAGCCCTAAATTTGGCCGCTTGATGGTGATGTAACAATGCATACACCTTTGGTCCGCAGGCCTTCTCTCTAGGAGGTGTTGGGCCAGGGCACTCAAAAGTCACATGATCATCGGGGTCCGGCCAACAATCCATCCTTCATTGTTTCCAACAAACGAAAAATTACTGATTGTTAAAATCCAAGATGGAGACAATGAAGGATGAATTGTTGGCCCTTTTTTGAAACCATGGTGTGCACAAAAAAGGAAATAGAATTATTCATATATGTTATAACTATTAATTCATGAAATGAACTTGATACTTCTAACATACCTGGTATAAATAATTTTATTTCTTTTTTTGTGTTTTCAAAAAACAGAACATATACACTAATTTTAATATGGTTTCATGAAAATATAAACTGTAAAAGAGCCCATAGCTCTATTGCTATAGGAGCAGAAAACTATTGATGCGTTACCAATATCCATTATCCATGCATGGAAAAATCGTTGCTCTAGCAGTGCTGTATTAGTGTGGTAACAAAAGAGTATTGTTCTGACAACAATATTTATTGAATGAGATTAATAAAGAGGATTGTTCTCTGATCAAAACACACTATCAAAACAGTTTTGTCCTCACAACAATAAATATTGATGGGACAGGATTAACCATAAAATATTGTTGCAGTGACCATAGATAAGGTTGTCACAATAATTAATTTCTCTCCGTGTACAGATGTGCTGGTGTATACAAGCTGTTTTGCCCGAATTGCGGGGCCATCTATATCGGCTCCACGTGCCGTTTCTTCTACGAACATAGAAGGGCGTGGGTTAACAGAGATAGCAAGTCGGCCTTCGCTGACCATCTTATCAAGTCGAGACACCGAATGGTCGACATCAACCAATGTATGGGCAACCTGTGAAGAGGACGAGACAGGGACAAGATTTTATTCCACGAAGAGATTGAAATTAGAAGACCCGTCAACGTATGAATAACACCCTCCTCCTCAATAATCAAATATCCTTCGAGAGAGATGGGTTGATAGACTATATCATCGGACTGGACAAGGATTATGAATACCGGAACGGAAGAGGAGCTTCCCATTAGGTCGGTGCAATAGAGAAGCTCCCGATTAGGTCCACTATGCTTATGATTATAAAAGGGACACTATCTCCCAGTTTAACTTTGTAACATTGTAACCTCCGAAGATGATGTAATATCGAAACGCGTTAGGCATTAAAACTTTGTTTCTGTATCACTTTGATTCTCATGTTCTGACGGTTCATCTCACCACTGACATAAAAATTTGCCTCATCACTGAACACCGTGCTATGGAAGATTGGCTGAGTCCACACTCAGTCGCAAGCTGTCTTGTGCTGCGTTGTGGACTCTTTGCAAATGCTGCAACATCGTTGTTGAGGTTTTCGACCGGCCTGTACGAGCTCTATGTTCAACAGTTCCAGGTATCTCTGAAATGTGATATCACATATGCGACGGTATTGTGCGCGATTGGTTCTCTTTTGAAGTAGAGGCGTTCCCCGGACATAAGGATCAGCTCAATCCTCTCCTCTTTCATTAGTGCCATCTTCAATGATCTGCAATAGACAATGGTACAGTGTCAATATTTTTATTAATAACTTGTGAACCACGACAGATAACTGAAATCCGATTGCAAGAATGAATTTCTGAGGAAAAGTAGTGTTATTCGATATGCCACATGACTCCGAAAGGTCACTCTCAATTTCCTATTCGTTGCCTTTAATGGAAATCACATATCTATGTTTGTATCCTGGATAGGAGGGGGGTACAAACTTTTGACTCGCCCTGTGTAATCATTTAAAAAATATGATTTTATAGCTATTTTTTTGAGTTCCTACACGATAGTATTCTCCCCTTCATGCAATATCGCTGCTCTGTTTCTATTGTTTTCATTAAACTGTTGACGAAATTTTGTTTTGCATTCTTTTGGCGCAGGTTCAATAACAATTGCATCACATAATTTACGTCCGAAAAACTTCCTCTTTCCGGTTCTTGTTTATTTTTCCCCAGGTATATAGTTAATCAATAATTTTTCCTTCAACTTATTATTTCTAATCAATTATTTTTTTTCTTGAAATTTTTTCCACTTTGATGCATCTGATTTTTTTTTAGTTTTTATTAGTTACTTGTTCGCCACATGAAAATATCAAAAATGCAACGCGATATGTTCAACGTTCTCTTCATTTTTTCCCCCTGCCTTTTCAGAATTTATCTTAAACTTGGTGTTTTTCTGAGGCCTTTATTTTTTATTACTTTTTTTGCAATGGAGCATTTGCATTTTCCCCTCTCGTTTGTAATTTTGTTCCGTAGTAATTACTAGTTATCGCGCCTGAATCAACCAGATTGACTCGTTTTTCAGGCACAAGAAACTTCTTTTGCTACTTCACCAGCTCTTGCTCTTACACTTTGTTCCTCAACATGCTATTTTTTACTTTTGGGTGGTTATTTTTTTTTCATTTGAACTTCTTCTTCATTACAAACACGGAAAACTTTCAGAAAGCATGACTAAAATAGAACGAGTTTGATTTCAATCATATTTCTTGGTGATTACGTGTGCGAAGTTTTTCTCATGTCTAATAATTGTCAAATCTTGCTAATCTGAATATCCTGATTATCTCCGTCAGGATGATGACCGACGTTCTGAAGAAAGAAAAATAGTAAGAAGAGATGGGAAAAAAGACAAAGGTTAGAGAAAGATGAATATGAACTTCTTTCTCTTAACGCTGGCCCAAATAAACATAATAAACAGGTCCGTATCGTATCAGACCCATCCTTTATTTGAAACAGGCTTTGTTGTTTACTTTGTTTTTAGTAGGATCTACACGCTACTGACAGGGTCATTGTCATCATAATCATCATCCTCATCGCCATCATCACCTTTTTGCTTATGCAGGTCCTAAATGCCTCTCCAATAATTTAATGTACTACATTTTGTGACTTTTCGACCTTGCGATGCCTGATGACATTTCCAGAGAGATAAAGTCTAGGTCACCAATAAATGAACCCACAGTCAGCAAATATGTTGAGGTATATTATGCTGTTGAGGAACCGCTCTATAGGTATAAGAAGACCTAACTCACGTATGAGTTGTTCTTGTCTGCACCATCATTGAAAACTGCTGTTATTTGGTTCACGGTTGACTCTTGCGATTCTTAAAAATTTTCTGTAATCTCTGTCATCAAGTAACCTTTATCGCCTATTAAGTGCTTACAATTAACATGTTTTCCCTGTTTTACACTAATCTGTGACGCCTTAATTATTGTGGAAGGGTGGCTGTTTTGGAAATGCTTAATACATTCCTTCGTAAAGCCAAGGTTATGTCGCCGATCATTCTTTATATTATATAAGATTTTATCTGCACGCAGTTTGCGCGGTAATTCGTTTCAAAAACAATTCATATTGTTGCAAAGCTTGCGCATTCAAATTTTTTCGTATATGACGAACTCACATGTTCTCCTTTATTTATAGCTTGATCATTATGAGGTGGAAGAAGGTTGTGCATCAGTCAGAACACTTCATCCTAAATCCTTTGCTATGGTGATTGGCTTTTACTGAATTCTATATTTCCGTCTTTCCGTACTACTTTAAGATGCGAGATATATGATATATGAAATCAATGTGTCTTTCATCGTTGAATACGAATATCCCATCAAAATTTCTGTATGATCAATACTTCTGTTCCAGAGATATCGTCAAAAATAGAATTTCCGAAATATGTTATATCTTGAAAATGGCGAGTCACAGCAAAATGAAACCGAAACATAAAATCAATAAAGTTTTATATTGGCCAGTAGTCAATATTCCGACGGATACTATCGAAAAATTATAATTATCGATAATCTCAATAAACAGGGTGAGGCAAATATCTGATAATAGAGCGTATAATTCAACAAGATTAAACAGAGTATAAAAAAACCGACTTTGATGAAACTTTCACTATCGCCTAGCTATATCAGTCCATATCTTGAAAACTACTAAACCGATTTTGACGAAACTTTAACTGTTCCCTAAGTTGAAAGATACTTAATCCAATAAAAAAAGAATTATTGCAATTCGATATCTAGTTTCTGAGGAATATGTGGACAAACAAACATACATACATACATAAATGCATACAGTTATGAAATTTGGCACACACGTTGAGAAGCTCACATAGACTAACATATACGAATATTGTGCAATTCCAACAATATTACATACATAAGAGTCGAATTGATAACCTCCTTTTCTTGAAGTCGGTTAAAAATATTACTACTAAGCAGGATAGGCGCTGCTTGGTAATGACATTTTCAAGTTTATGTAAGAAAGTGTTCATGAATATTGGAAACTTATCCCCTAAACTATGACAGACAGAGGCATAGTGTCAATTGGAAAGTTGTAGAGCACCCTTCAATTATTAAGTAGCGGAAGAATGGAGCCTTTTTTGAGGTAGAAGGTTGAAATTCAGAATGTACCTTACAATGGGCATGTGCACCTTCACTATTTAATTTGGTGTTGATTAGCCCACTGGGGTCGGAGTTTCGGGGGTGGAAATTAGAGGAGACCAAAAAGTTTACGTGGATTTATGCATCTAAAGGAGTGAAATTCGGTATGCAGATTCCTCTAAGCAAGATCTCTATTACTATGAAGTTTGGGCCAAATTGCCCCAATGGGGGTCGGCGTTGTGGGGGTGGCATTTACTTGGTCTTTAGAACTATGCAACATATATCATTCGATCGGAAATGATGAGAAACGAAAGAAGATAGAGCTCTTTTACACTTTCTAAAGGTTACGTTAGAAAAAATTAATTTTTCGATTTAAAAAATGGGGGACGATAAAAGTGAGATAAATAGATAAATCTCAGGTCTTCTGCTACTTTCCTATACCTTTCTCGGGAGGATTAATTTCTTGTTTTAAATCGAATGTTAAAATCATTGCTCTATTGGTGGAAAAATTAAAGAAAAAAAAATTGCTTGCAGTTGGTAAGGTACTTAACGTCATATGCAGAGCATCGATGAGGGTGCTCTACTACTTTGCAATTGACACTATGCATCTATCTGTCATAGCCTAGGATATAAATTTCCAATATTCATGAACACTTTCTTGCATAAACTTAAAAATGTCACTACCGAGTAGCCCCTTTGCTGCTTAGTAATAACATCTTTTAATTTCATTAATCTACATTAAAAAGTTTTCGTATAGATCTAGACTTTTGCCTCATCCTGCATTACAATAATATGCATAAATTTGAAAAATATCAAAATCGGACCAATCTGCTGATAATTGAAGATAAATCTCTCAAAAACATAGAAATTAATAACACTGTACAACAAATTTAAACTTTTTTTCTGTTCTTTAGATGAAACTACAGTGAAAACTGTCTAAGGGGACCACTCTTGGTTTCATGTATAAAGTGGTCTTCATGGCAGTCGGTTCTTATATACAGGGATTGATGGATATTGCAATTGCCGCCTACTAATTAGTTACGGATGCTGCCAAGTGTTGGCGCTAGCATCATGTGCAACTCGTCCATTCACACTTGATTTTCTTGGAAATGATAAAAGAACCTGAAACCTTTCAATTGTTTTTTCCTGGAAATTCTGATACGTCACCAACTTCCGGTTCCCTTATCAAGGTTTTTTTTTTTTAAATACAGGATGTGTTAGGCAGGCTTCAGTTTAATGTGGTCCAGGTCCCGTTAGACAGGTGGTCCTTTTAGACATTAGGAAATTGTATTAATTTAATAGGTAAAATTTTGGTTTCTACAGAAAAGTCGTCCACATAGCAGGTGGTCCTCAAGACAGTTTTCACTACATGTGATTCTGTATAAACAAAAGGTGCTTGATTCATATATCAAAACCAAAATGGTCCATCACGTGCAGTTTTTGTAGGAGACCCACTTCTCAGAGAAATGTAACAGACTTAATTACAGAAACTGAAACACTAAAATGATTTTTTTGGCAGTTTCCTCTTGTAGGCATTTGTTGGTGTGTCCCTGATAACAGACACACTATTCAGATAGCATACTTCCATTCCATCGTTAAGCTCTGCCTGTGTGATAACATGATGTGAACATATAGATGTATATGGTTGAAAGTCAGGATCTTGATGGTTTGGGTCATCGGAGGTGTCTTCCTCTGAACCAGCAGTATATTTATCTGGAGCTGTAGGTATAGGAAGATCTTCAGAATGAGGAACTGGTCGCATAGCGCTTCTATATGTGCTAAAATATAGATACGTAAAAAGCTAAAATGTGGAATTTTTGGAAAATGGTGCGTGGTAAAAAAACAATTACAGATTCGTTATTTTCAGCCAAAAAACATTTTCATCTAAAGGACATTTTTCATGTTGTACAGTGTAATCTATATACATGAAATAGGCTTGCTTTGTTTGTTTGCTTGCATGGGCGAACAATCAGCCCGTCGTGTTTGCCTCAACAATCCGTTGGTCGTGTTTGTATGCTGCATTAACAATGGTTGAAGAAATTAATGCTTGCCGTAGCCGAAGAAAAAGAAAGCGCCGGCCTTGAAAAGTCACCTATCTTTTTCCAAAGATAACGCGCGATCTCAGGGACCGCATCACTACATTTTTGTGAATATCTTCTTATGAATTTAAAAGAAACAAATGACCATTTATGTATTCTCCCAACTTGGACCCTTCTAGAAGTCAGTATGTCATAATCCACAATTTCTTCCCTAGATTCACATACATAGGACGTGCGGTCTCACAGACCGCGCGCCACCATCTTCGTTACTAAAATAAATTGATGTAAAAGTCATTCATTTTTTTATATTTTCTTTTCAATTTTTTATTACCTAAACATATTCTCCAGTTAATTTTCATTACATTTTTTGTTTATTAATATTTTTCTACTTAGAAACTTTTATTTGAAAACAAATATTTGGAGCGAAACGCAAATTATAATGCAAGTATACTAATGCCGTTTTCTGAATTTCAAGAGCAATAAACTCTTCTATAAATATAATTTCATATATATTTGACCCCCGTTTATACTAGTTTTCAATAAAATAATTTTGAATATCGAGAAAAATTTTATAGTTTTTTTAATAATAAAAAATAGGCATTTTTATCATCTGAGAAATGATTGCTATTATTCATTTTTATAACGGTTTTCTTTTATGTAAGATAGTATACATTTATGAAAAGTAAAAATAATGCAAAGTATCAATTTTCAACTATTTTATTTTTCTAAATGCCTTTCCTGAAATATTCATGTCTAATTTTGAAGGAAAAAGAAGGGTTTTTAAATTTCTTTCTAAAAGTTGCGTTTTTTAGATAATATTGAAAGGTTTTTTGAGGTGTTCTATTAATAATGAGGTAAATTAAGTGATAGTTAAAAAATATTCATGAATTTCATTTTTGAACATTAAAAAAAAGTTGTTTCAAAATGCGGTCTCACAGACCGCGCGCCACCTCTGGAGTGTTAATGATTCATGTTTTAAGAGAGATAATTATAAAAAGTATTAAATAAATAAATAAATAAATAAATAAGAAATATAAAAGAAGTGACTTATTTAACACATTTTATTCCATCTGCTTTGTCTGTCTGTTTGGGTGGAATTTTGTAATCTATATTAAAGGTACTTCCTATTAACAGATTGACTTGAAATTTTGCACACTTAATCCTGATGACAATGCATGAATCAATTAAAAATCCCCTAAATAATTGATCAATAGACCTTATTCAAAACTACTGGGATTGATAGTAAACGCAGACAATCACAGTGGTAAACAAAGTGGCTTCACGTGTATGTTTGCTGTTGCTCTTGAAATTTGATAATGACGGATGTACTTTGCATTGTTGCAGGGTCATAATGCGCACGTTTGGATTGCTTGTAAAGCTCGGTTGATACTATTAATCCCCTAATGCACTGGGGTTTTGCTTATGGCTTATTAGTGCCAATTAATTAATTTAATTTTTATATGAAGAATATTGTTCAAGACTTTACCAATAGATGCGGTAAAGTTTCTTGTTAATTTAAATCTTTGGAGAGATATAAGAAATTATTCAAAAACAAATAAGAGAATACACCTGCTCAAGTTTTTGATGAAAAAGGTAAAGGTACTTTCCCTAATGAGCCAATAACTGGAGAAAATTTATATTTCATATCGTGCTTTTAATTCAATATGAACAACCACATTCAAATACGATTTGTGACTGAATACAAGTCTATTGAAACGGTTACATGTTGTTGAGAGTTCCTCAGTTCTCTCAATCCATCTATGAAGTATTTTTTAACATAGCCTTTTTTTCTGATATTCTAAAAAGTTAAAGATCCAATGTCGAATTTTCCTGGCCAGACCCAATTGTACACAAAATCCCAATAGGAGCGTTTTAAAGAAGTCCTTCGTTTTTCCAAAGTTAATATTTACTGTATTTATTCTAAGGATTTTTCATGCATGCCAAATTTGATCAAACATACAGCCCGAGCACGCCGGACATATCAGCTAGTTTTACTTAAAATTACCCAAGATGGAAATAATGAAGGTTACACTGTTACTCTTTCTACTATGGTCAGGTGACTTTTCCCCACCAGGGCCTGTCTTTCTCATCGGTTTGCTGAAAAGTGATGTCAGATATCTTTTTCGTTGGGCACTGTTTTAAATTGGGTTATTCCTATAAAAGTGATCACCCATGTTTATTGTAATTGTTTAACAAGTAGAGACGATGACATCAAAACAAGCCGAATTCAAAATTCGAACAACACATTGTTGCTTGAGAATTGCTTTATTTAGGTAATTTCTAATGAGTTCACATCGAAACGTTCATTATTGCTGTGTATTTCGTGGCATCACCATCTAAGCTTGAGTATCGTAAGACTCCATTTTTCGAAGTGAATATTATCTTGTTGTAAGCAATTTTCTGAATGATTTTAGCGTATGTTTAGAAAACTTGAAGTTTTAATTTGTTCTCTATAGTTCAGAGTTGTATTTTAGGTCAATAATTTATCAAGACATTATGTAAAGAACGAAAAAGTTTCTGGCAGGTTTTAACATCATCGGTCCCATTGTGCGATATTTAAGTATCTCGAGATAAAGGTCACTTGATATAGTGAGCCTCTTGACCTGAAGCTTGACTAAGAACAAAATCAATCTTATCCGCCCTACTTTTTTATTTTAAATAAACGAATATCTGCTTTTCCATAAACTGTCGACTGATGCAGCAGATGACCGAGAAAATATAAATGTATGGATTAAGTACAAAGATGAAAATGTTCAATCAACAAAAGATCTGCGAATGGAAAGACTGGGCTATGAAGAAGAAAAAAAACAAGTAAACCTAATTAATTCAGATTTTAATAAGCTTCATCTTTTCGAAATAACAAAAACGCTAATATGGGTTGGACAGCTTTGCATAACGTAGAAGCGCGTTATATTTTCAAAGGTTAAAAATAAATTTTAATGATATCTGCTCTCTTGGAATAATAATACGTATATTCTCGCATATCAATATGTAGGGAGAGAATTTCACTGGTTCTGGTTCACGATTTAAAAACCTGATCACACTCTTCTACGAGGCCATGGTGTCAGCAGACAAACACGTGTTAGCAACGGAAGCTCCGCAGGGGCCACCTTTGCTCATCTTAACCGATTAACATCTTCATTTCCAGGCTTCGCTTTGAAATGGGTTATTTAGAATTTACCTCGTTAATCTATATCACACAGAATCTAAACAGTCAAGACAGCATTACTCCTGGTTTCTGGAACAGAAATAATGGAACCTTATTCCCAATTAGAATGCGCTTATTAATGGTGTCAGTTAGAACATTATGTAT
This sequence comes from Rhysida immarginata, assembly GCA_023313115.1. Lineage (NCBI taxonomy): Eukaryota > Metazoa > Arthropoda > Chilopoda > Scolopendromorpha > Scolopendridae > Rhysida > Rhysida immarginata. Next base: position 3,665,828 of record JAHWFO010022496.1, read on the forward strand.
ATTTTACCCTGTAATAAAAATATCCTAAGGCTTTTAAAATGATAACTATTAGTTGAAATTTTATCTTTAGTAAACGAGGAAGCTGTAAACTCATATACAAATATGATAATAAAGTGAAGTCTATTCCACAATAAACAAACAGTGGTGGGATTGTGGTTTCGACTTCTCTTTATTATCATTCATTGTGTTACAGTTTCTGGCTTTAGCCTTCTGTTTAATATACAAATATTTGGAAAAGAAAGTCCTAATGAAGAAAGCAATGTTAAAGGAGAATGTTCGTAAAATATGCAGGGCGTATAAAGCAGTGTTGTTTAAAGCTCATCAGCAAAAATATAACTGCTAATATTGCAGTTCCCTGGATTTTTTATATTTCATTGCTCCGAATAATGGTCTCAGACAAAGATGCAAATTTCATATGAAAGAAATTCTCAAAGCTATTTATTTCTGAATTGTGATAAAAAAAAATTTCTTCTATATACTAAAACTCTTGCGTGTATTTATTTATTTATTTATTTATTTATTTATCTGTAATTCTATCTCCTGCTCTCTCGCCAAAAATCAGCCCCCTACGACCTCCCCCCCTTCCCCACTTTCTGGGGTTTTCTTTGTAATTCCCCTCAACAGATGGCGCGGGCGGGCGAAGCCGCGGGTAACAACTAGTTTATTCATAAAATTAAACGTAATAATTATATATTCATATTTATAATTATTATAAAAACTTGTGAGTTCCTCCTCAAATTTAAATGCAATGAAACAATATACAAAAATTATTTCTTCACCAAAGTCATCAGAAAGCCAGTATCGGAATGTTCTATACTTACAAGGAGACTCCACGTACTCGGACTCACCGATTTTGATAAAATATTCTACGAGTAGCTTTCACCAAATTAAAGCTGTATTCTCGTCAACGCCTCAACGCCCAAATTAAAGTCGATATTCTCTTAGTGCATTATTGCAGTTCTAGTAAAACAACTTGACCAATAAAGCTAGATCCTTTTTAGCTAAAGCCACCGTGAAGAACGACTTTACATTTAATTTCACTGTCATTTTAAAGCTTTTCTAATTTTACATCTCATTTGCATAACGTCTCTGATTTAGTGAAAATTCTCAGATAGTTTCTTACATGACCAGCGCCATATTTTGACGTAGCGGTCAAAATGTGAACTAATTTTTTTATTGCAAAATTCTCTTCCCATGGTCTGTATAACATATATCTCAAGTTTCGTCAAAATCTGATTATCAGAACGGCCGCTAGAAGGGTCTAAATGGTGTCACTTTAATTATAACCACCCTGTACTTAATTTTGGAACATTCTGCATTTTGAATTTCGCCGGCTCGGTGACCAAAAACGTTAAGGCGAAGGTCTTGTCGCTCTTGAGACCAGCGAGTCACGGGTCCGACTTTGTGGATCATGGATGTTTGTGTTTGTGCCTTTATTAAAAGCTTGGAAGATC
>JAHWFO010022496.1:3667381-3710024 GCA_023313115.1 Rhysida immarginata
AAAAAAAAAAAAAAAATAATAATAATAATAATAATAATAATAAAAGAATAGAAAAGAGAGATATTATGAATTCCATACATATAAAGATATTCAAAATCTTTACACTGCTATGGTCTCTGAAGAGTGAATAAAAATAAAACTTTGTAAACTTCATTAGATTCATAAAAATTCTCAGAAACTCAACTATCCGTCGAAATGGTAGATATGTAGTTAATATTACTATATTACTTAATGTTACTAATATCGTTACTATTATTACCAGAATAAACAAGAAGCTTACCTGGAGACGACATCATCCTTTTCAACATTTCTTGTAACATTTCGGGGATGTTAATAAGGCAGAGAGCCATGTTCGACAATGTATAGTCAAAGCGTAAGATCTAAGTGGAATGATCTTGTTTTGAATAATGGTACAGCCGTGAGTGGAATGATCGATTAAGGAAAAAAGGGGAGTAAGGTGATAATGCCAGGACTGGTAAAATAGCAAATTAAGTCATTTCTGAGAATTTGTAGCTAGAAAGATTAGATTTCTGGGAATGTTAAAGGGAAAGATAATTGAAAGTAAAAGTTTCTTCGTATCATAATATGGTAATAATCCACCGACTCTTCTTTCCTCCATCAGATGTGTTCCTTTTTTTTTTTTTTGGTTAATTGTTCATTCCAGGCGGGGCTCTTGATCTTACGGTTTAACTATACTACCAGAACAGCAACGAAAAAAATGCGAACGTGATTTACCATACGATGTTCTCTCCTCTTTTGTGAGCATTGGACCGAGGAGAACATACGGAGAACAGTTCTCCCTATTCTCTGCTTGGACTCTGCTGGAATAGTGCATTTCTGTAAAAAGAAACGTTATGCTAGGGCTATATACGCATTTATTTCCTCTCCTATGACTGCGTTTAAAATTGTTCCTTTTGCTTAAGCGAAATAGTTTTAGATCGGAATATCTTCAACTACTCTTAAGTTAAAAAAGAAATTAAAAACAATCTAAAATATTTATTTTATCTGAAAGATATCTAAACAGAAACTGAAATATACTACTATATTTTATCTGAAATATACTACTATATAAATGAATAATTAACTAATCAACCTCCATATCTCAATACATAATCAGATGCTAATCATAACATAGATTCTCTCGATTGATGCGATTAATTAATTTAAATTCGAAAATAACAGAAAATATTTAGAAATATACAGCGTCTTTAATTAAAGTTCCATTTTGACATGGCCATAAAAAAAACTACTGGACCAAAAGCTATAATACTTGGTAATATTATACAAGAGGGCATGGGAAGTTCATACCCACCAAAAAAAAAATTAGTTCAAAAGGTCACCACCAGCATGGAATGGCGCTCTATGCAATATTCGTATACGAAATTAGACACGAAGACACAGGTTAACAAGTCTTTAATCGTTACTAAAATTAGTTAAATGTTGAATGTGGCCTCCACCATTTACTGAAAGCAGGTTACACCTGTGTCTTCGTGTCTAATTTCGTATATGAATATTGCATAGAGCGCCATTCCATGCTGGTGGTGACCTTTTGAACTAATTTTTTTTTTGGTGGTTATGAACTTCCCATGCCCTCTTGTATAATATTACCAAGTATTATAGCTTTTGGTCCAGTAGTTTTGTTTTTTTTATGGCCATGTAAAAATGGAACTTTAATTATAAAGACGCTGTATACATAATGCATAAGAATTTGTAGATTTTAACTGAGTTAAGAGTTAATTAATGTTAATTTCTGCCTTGATTACACTGTTCAACAAATTTTTACGAAAGTCATGTTGCCAAAATAAATTGAGTCATTTTGCATCAATTTTTATGTGCTGAACACTAATATGAATGTGAAAATGCAAAGTTGGCTCTAGTTTTTTGTAATCTGCAAAAACAATTGTTTACATAACAAAATGCATGCCAATAGCTCTGGTCAACAACATTTTTGCTACTGGGGAGAATAGGGGTTCTAGACTATTTTGAGTGTGCTGATTCCAAATCTGAACTCCAAATTCCCCTGTCACGTCAGGATCTCGAGTTATAGAAATAGTTTAAATTTTAATGATAGCCATTGTTTAAATTTGACATTATTTAAATGAGACTGTTTTACACCACTTAACATCCTGACGTGATAGAGAAATTTGGAATCAGCACACTCAAATTAGTCTAGAATACCTACATTTGTCAAAGCTGCAGTGCTATTGGATAAATATACACGTTGAAACTTAGAAAATGAACTATATGAAATATCTCAAAAACTAGAGCCAGGGATGGATGAAGGTAGAGCCAATTTGAAAACACTGATGTCATATTCGGAATCAGTGCAACAAATTTACCATGAAATGACTTTTAAATGATTGGTAGCAAAATGTGTGTTGACCTGAGTTATATGAAAACAAGTAACCGAACATTAAACGTTTAAATAAAAATAATTTTCGTATTTATATTATTGGTTTATTATTATGAGCGTACAATATTAGGAGCTTTCCCATGTTTTATTGAAATCAACATTGATCGAAATCACGTATATCGAGGGTTAACTATGCCAAGTCCACCAAGAAGAAAAGTATACACACTTTAAGACGCCATCCATAGACTTTTACCTGAGGGGGACCCTAACCATACAGGTTGTCTCAGAACTCTGTGCCCAAACTTAACAGGGTGGTAGAGGGACTGTATGTGAACACTTTTTGCCAATAAACCCATGGTCGGAAATTACTGTGTCCAACAATGGCACATTGAAAGTTCACCTTTCAGGCTACAAATGAAGAGACATGGTATCTAATTAATTTTATTTATAAAGTAGCTTATAGCAAAGATTATCACAGTAGGTGTTCAAAATAAGGACCACCTGTTTCGATACAGGCCTCACATCGAACCGTTTAAGCGTTCGAAAATTCCAGAGATCTCCTAAACTCCTGCTGCAGCAGCTGCCACGCGCCCCACAAGATTGTCCACAGATCTCACGGGGGTTTCATACGTCACATTCTTTATATGGCCCCACAGCAAGAAGTCCATGCATGTGAAGTCAGGTGATCGTGTTGGCCAGTTATTGGGACCTCCACGACCAATCCATCAGTTTGTAAATCTGAAATTCAGATAATCACGAACCACGAGGATTAACTGTGGAGGTGCGCCATCATTTTGAATCGCCTTATCCCAGCGAATCAGCATAGATACACTATATGATCAAAAATATCCGGACACCCCTCACAGATCATCGAATGGCCCAATGTCACATGATAATGACTTGCACATCATTTAAATAGCTTCCCACACCTTCAGACACAACTCTGCTTGGACATTGGCAAGAATGGGTCGTTCGGCAGAGCTCAGTGAGTTCCAACGTGGAACCATCGTTGGATGTCACCTATGCGGCAAGTCCGTGCGTGACATTTCCAGCCTTCTTCAGATACCCAAGTCAACAGTAGGCGATGTCATTATGAAATGGAAGACCCGGGGATCAACAACAGTTCAACAACGAACCGGTAGACCCAAGAAACTAACGGACAGAGACCGTCGAGTGCTTCGTCGTGTCACCCGCAGCAACCGGAAGTCCTCGGCGGAAAAAATTGCCACAGAGTTTCGAAACTCCTCTGCAAATGATGCCAGTACCATGACAATTCGTCGGGAACTGCACACGATGGGATTCCATGGCCGTGCTGCTGCCCACAAGCCCCACATCAGCAGGGTCAACGCCAAGCGACGTCTAGAGTGGTGCAAAGCCCACAGAAACTGGACAATGGACCAATGGAAACGTGTAATGTGGACAGACGAATCTCGCTACACACTCTGGCAATCCGATGGACGAGTTTGGGTTTGGCGCATACCTGGAGAACGCTTCTTACCTGAGTGCACAGAGCCCACAGTCAAGTTCGGAGGAGGAGGAGTCATGGTGTGGGGCTCATTTTCATGGTACGGACTGGGCCAGCTCGTTCCTGTGCAAGGAATCATGAACTCCGACCGTTATTTGAATGTTTTGGACAACTGTGCACTTCCAACGTAGTGGCAATTTTGCGGAAACGGGCCATTTCTCTACCAACACGACAATGCTCCGTGCCACAAAGCGAGGCGTGTACAGCAGTGGTTTGCGGACTCAGGGGTCGAAGAAATGGGTTGGCCGGCACAAAGTCCCGACCTCAATCCTATAGAGAGTCTGTGGGATGAATTGGAAAGACGCTTGCGGGCCAGATCACATCGGCCAACTTCTGTACCTGAACTGATTCTCACTCTTCGGGAGGAATGGAGGAACATTCCGGAAAGTACCTACCAACATTTGGTGGAAAGTCTTCCCCGAAGGGTGGAAGCTGTGATTCGGGCAAAGGGATGTGCAACGCCCTATTGATTTCCATGAAATCGTGGCTAGAGCGCAAACGTGCATGTGTCCGGATATTTGTGATCATATAGTGTATGTCCTCCAAAAGCTCTAGTAAAAACGTTCTCCAAAATAATCTCATTATTATGGTGAGTGTGATAAGATTATTTTTTAATCAATGTGATTTTGCTTTCAATATGTCATTGTTAGACACTGAGTCATTTTCGACCACAGGTTTATTGGCAAAATGTGTTCATATACATCCCTTCTATCTTATAGTTAAGTTTGGGCAAAGAGTTCTGAGACACTCTGTATTTAAACTCAGAAAACCTGCTACACTGGCAGTCCTTCTGGAAGAAATTGAAACTACGTGTGCCAAAGAAGCACTTCGCCGCAGTAATAAGAGTCTGGAAGCTAATAAAATTTTGAGCACCTCTTTGATTGTAGAGATCAAAAGTAACTTGTATTCATCTCCTGAATCTGAATAATTTAGTCTTCATTTATAATGCGACCCTGTAGATAACGAAATTGTCGAAACTGTCAAAACGCGTCGGTCAGAATAAATAGTTTGTATTGCTTTATCAAGGCCCTTTTATTCCAATTTTATTACCAATACTTGCCAATGTCCCCAATACTTATAGATATCTTTAATTGTTTCCTATCAATCCAATTTCTTTATTTTTTTAAATTTTTATAACTTTTGTATTTTTAGATTTTGTTAATTCTACTGGCCAAATCGCTGATGGCGGACCGAATTCAACCCTCTAACAATAACAGAAGGCATCTAGAAGAATGGTCTCGAGAGGCTCAGAAAGGACCCGTGAGCATGTCCCGAATAGAAAATACCATCTACATTGCATTTGTAGGGCCTAATGGTCTACCTCATCCCTTAGAACACGCTCAAGTCGTTGGAGTAGTCTTAGACGATAAAAACAACGCCAAGATTTCACGACCAACTGGATGGAATCACCATCCACGAGCATTCACGATTCCCAAAGGTAACACTAACTACAGGCAAGAGGTCACACAAGCGCCTCCGGGTCCCGTGATGAATTTGTACGAGTACGTCGTACCAAAATGTCGTCTCGTCACTTCTAACACGTTAACGATCATGGAACCTCATGGTAAGAAGAAGACGTATCATTACCACGAGAGCGAGCCCACAAAAGTGTCTTCTGATGTTTGGAAAGCTTTGTCTTCGGCGTATCCGCCTTGGTCTTATGGTCCTCCTCCGACACCGGCTATACGAGGACCGCCCCAAATGGAATCGAACCACAACGATGACGATGACGAGGAGACGCCTTCTGAGACAAGTGCGCGCTATTAAATATCACTCTTATGCACTCTTATTTTAACAAACTGCATATAAGTGTTCTGTGGAACGAACAATTAAAGCCAAAATAACGTGGCCATTGACATTTTTTTTTTTGGTAAACAAATCCACCCCTCTCCATATCTGACTGTTGTTTTTAAAAGAAGACTAGCTGTGTTGTAATGTCACAATTCACAAGAACAAAGAAAGAAAACAAACTTATAACTAATTTTGAAACCTCGAATTTTTGATTCATGTTTATCGTGTAAATATGTATTCCGTCGTTCCAGGTGACACTTTATCTTAGCACGCAAAACCGAGTGAAAAGTAGTTTGAGTCGCAGTTGTAGTGAAAGAAAATTCATTTACACGGAGAGTTATCATTTACTTTGTTTGCTGGAGGCTATCATAGATTGTAAAAATAAGCTTCCAAGGAACATGTACCATATGATCTTGTTGGTGGAGATTATACAAACATGTTTCGTCGTTTCATAGCAGAGGTCCTTTAGAAAGAATTAGAGAGAATATGGGTTTATTAATTTTTCCAGATTTTCGTGGGGTCAGAGACCAATCATTTTTCCTTTTCAATTTTTTTTTTTAATTTCGTTGTTGATTCACTCGAGATTTTAGTACTGCTAGTGCAATACTTATTAATATTGTGGCCAGATGAGCAAATACCTCTAGATCTAATTAATGCACCTACTTATCCCTATGGTTAACTGTAAATATTTTAACAGTGGGCTTTCTTTGGGCCCGAATTAAGATGCCATTAGAACGGAAAACGCCTAAGTGTGGGTAAATATCTAAACAAACGGACTTTAAAATATTTAAAGAAAATTTAAGAATCAGTACACTCGGGCCCATTGCCACGTTTCTAGGACAACTGCCCCCCAACAAATTGCCCCCAGGACAATTGCACCCTTAAATTGTCTCTGACAAGTACTTTAATTTAATAAAATGTTTTAAAAACTTAATTTTGTTTTTGTTTTTAATATTGATCGACCACCTGAGGATGGTGGCCTATGCTTTCGTTTCCCTAACAGCCACTGAAATCGACTTAAAACCTCATGATTCGAGAAGATATGAACCGTTGAAAGCAAAAGTGGTGTAAGTCATTATTTTACGATTTCTGACTTACTAATAGCTGTATGTTCTATTTGTTTTGTGTAAAAGTGGTGTTGGATATGCTTGAGACTGACTAGTTTTAACAGAGAAAGTAAGCTGTTATTCCTTATCAAAAAATTTATAGAACTTCTCCTAAAATTTTGAATATCTCAAAACTCCAGTTTTTGACTTACATCATTTTTGCATTCAATGGCTCATATGTTGAATTTTGAAAAATATTTCGTCTGTACTTATGTGTATACGAATCAGGGGCGTAACTATAGGGGTTGGCTAGACTGGCAAATGTCCAGGGACCCACGCCAGCTGTGTGCATATACAGGGTGTCTCAGAATTCATTGTACAAGATAAAAATGCTGCCACCAAGATCAACAAGTTAATAACTCAGGTTCTGTAAAGCCTAGATTAATGAAATCTATATATAAATACGGCAACACATTTTTTGTTATGCACTTTTTCGTGTGTTAACGTGGACGAATACGCATGAAAGTTCCTGTGTTCTAGATGTGCACAATATATTTTATTTGCGTATTTGTTCACGTTAACACAGGTAAAAAGCGTTTCTAAAAAGGTAGCATTAAGGAACAGATTGTGCACCTTATTTGTCAACGCATGTAGCATTGCCTTTTTTATTGGTTTTTTAAAATAATAAATATCAAATTAACTCAAATCATTGTTGATGTTCATTTGAAAGAATTTTAATTGTTGTGTTGTTGATGTTCATTTGAAAGCATTAGAAAACCGTACAAGAAATACTCTGCAGCTTTTGAAAGTTAACGAACTGATTTCAGAACCTGAAGGTCCCCAAGTATAATATCGTACCTTTAATGTACCTATAGAAACAACTGCTTAAAAATTGTTATTCAAAATATTTCTATAATTAGTAGGTAAGCATTTTATGTATTTTTCGTCATTTTCTAAGCTATTTTAAGGTTTTTTCATACACTTTGAAAGTAATATTTTTAGTTAAAAATAAAATAAATACCAATTTTGAAGTTTTTGATTTTTATTTATTTTTTAAAAATTTTGCTAACATTCTTTCTTTAGTAACAAAAAAGTTATCGATTTTTGGTCCGAAACAGACCTTAATTTTCCACAGTGGAACGGGGGGAGAGACGCAGAGACAGGGAGGGACAATTTAGCTTAAATATATTTATTTATTTATTTATTTTATTTATTTATTTATTTATTTTATTTATTTATTTATTTATTTTATTTATTTATTAATAAGCAAGATTGAGTACACATATATTTTTTTTCTCAGAAATGTGGGGATCCTAGTATGGGGGAATAACAGGCTACATAAGACTGCGTATACCGTTAAAATTTGATTGAATTCCACCGAAGTTTCCGAGTTATACAGTCAAAATTGTAACAAGTGCTAGTTAGTACTCACAAGTGAGCACGTGTTATGATGTTGAATGAGTAACTCGGAAACTTCTTGTTGGAATTCGATCAAATTTTAACGGTATACACAGTCTTATGTACCCTGTTATTCCACCATATTTCATTAGTCTAGGCTTTACAGAACCTGAGTTGTTGATCTTGGTGACGGCATTTTTATTTCTGTTCATATCTCACTTATCGTTCAAATTCGGATCCATGTTTGTACTCCCCTAGAAGTTTGTACAATGAATTCTGAGACACCCTGCATATGTAAACCGAAGAAAGGGGCCCCATAAAAGTTTCTAGCCAGGGGCCTCCACGCTTATGCGAAAAGACAAATAGCAGGCAAATGAAATAAATATCCACTTACTTATTAGAGTGTTACTTAAACTATACCTTGAAATATTTTATATGACAATTGGTTAAGTCTTTTTAGAGATGTTCATTTTTGTCTAAAAATAAAGAAAAGGCTATAGCATTCATACCAGCGAGCTAAAATCAAGAAATTCCTCCTTCCCCCGAATTTTTTCCTTTCATTTTGTTTCTTTTCTACAATTTCAATTTATCTTGCATTTTCATTATCTTTCCTCACGTTGTATCTATTGTGCTTGTGCAATAACAAATTATTATCGTAACGTCCATTTGTACAACAACAAAGGTACAAAAATAAGAGAAAATAATCTGTCTAACATTTCAAGGAAATATAAGTTACAAAATTAAAAAAGAATACCAAAAGAAAGAAATAGAAGTGACTTTCAAATCCAAAAACAGATTAATATCACTGTTGGAGAATAACGGAGAAATTAGGGAAAAAGAAAAAAGTGGAGTATACAAAATAAAAGGCAAAGAATGTAATAAAATTTATATCAGTAAAACTTATCGAACTCTAGAAACCAGATTCAAAGAACATATCTATTATATCAAAAGTGCCTTACAAAATTCCAAGTATGCATTTTATGAAGTAAACACACAATTGGAAACTTCGAAGAAACATGTAAATTAATCTACAATACTAGTAATAAGAGAAAAATTTTAATAATTGAAAACTTAATTATTTTTATGTTAAACAAATAGTACTCACAAGAAATATTAAATAAATTAGAATTGACAGATAGTAACCTGTTATTTAACCAAATTTTAAAAGAAGAAAAAACAAAGAAATATTGAGTAAAAACAAAAGACTAAGAGAAATATGTAATTAATGTTTAAAAAAATAAATACAAATTAAGAAAATTATATAAACTATATTTAAAAAAAAGAAATTTATTATCATATTATCTCAACAAAGAAAACAATATAATCATCAAAAATATCAATCATTGTTAGAAATTTAAAAACATCAAAGAATTTCAGTTATAACTACAAAAGATGTCCAAAGTGGACGAAAGTTAACTTTACTAAATAAAAGAATATTATATTGTACAAATGGACGTTACGATAATAGTTTGTTATTTTGAATTTTAATTTAAAATTCCAAGCTTCTCCGTTTAAAACTTGGTACAAAATCTAAATATAGAGAGATTCAGTGACTTAATGTTGGGGGAAAATACATTACAGTTGTTGGAGATTTTTATTTTGAACACAAAACACATAAGGTGACAAAAGTCATTCGCATATGGCATGACTCACAAGAGCTTTTTCTAACGTAGCTGGTTGCGTTTCTTTGCTAATACTAATAATATACAAAGTATTTTATTATACTAGTAATAGAGACTTGACTTTTATTCATTTTAATATTCATACAATTAAAGGTTAAGTTTATGGCCACGACTGGGACACAAGTTCATAATTTTGATATTCATGATTTAAAAATTAGATTCAGCTCTGATGATGAGATGAAAACATAACACGGAGAAAAAAAATTTTAAAAAAAAATTATGGTATATTTTATATCAGACCTAACCTAACTATATCATTCTTTAAGTAAAAATATATATATTGTTACCATTCAATATTTTTAAAAATTAATTAATATACATTATTAGTAGTTTCGAACCTTGTTATTTATCTACGGACAACTGTGTTTATTTTAAAATTTGTATCATTACAAACATTAATGATTTCCTGCTAGAAATTGAGAATTTTATGTCGATAATGTTTCACTTACACTAAAATAAAGGGCAACGAAATCTGTAGGTACTTAAGCTTATATAATGTGAAAGAAGACAAATGGATAGCCACTTCCCACAGTAACTATTTTTGGTTAGAATTTTACAAAATTATATAACACCTCTCGCTTTGCCTAAATAAATGTCTAATTACTGCGAAATTATTACGAATCTGATTTGATCACATTATGTCACTGAATTGCTATTGCAAATGCTAATAATTGGGGGCAATAGTGCTAGAGGGCAATTGTTCTAAGGGGGCAGTTGTCCGAATACCCATTGCTACTATCTTCAAAGTACTTTTTCAGATAATATTAACATAATACAAGGTATACATAAAAGTTGTTCAGTGTGATTCGTTTGTAACTCGTTCTCTTGGAGAAATAAAAAAGTTTTTCCGTTATGTTCGTTTCTATTAGAAACATAAATTCATAATTAGAAAGTAATTAAGGGTCTTAAGATAGCCTAAACTATCCTAATTAAAATGTTGCCTTTCAGGTTTTACTATAATAAATCCAGACTGATCTTATTTCCCGAAGGCAGGCGTTAAACGTGACATTTTAATTCTAGATTTTTTTAAAAATAGTTTACCATATTTGTTATTTGCTTCAAAAAAGGAAACCGTCGTGTGGGAAGAAAGAACGGTAGCACGAAATGTGCTAATGAGCGGTTTCGCGACGGAAGACAATTGACTCAGAGCCGTCGGCTGTCTCGTCGTGAAAGGCAGGGCTCCTTCCAAATAAAATTGAAGAAAAAAAATAAGAATATTTAAAAAAAAAATACTTTTACGCCATTTCATTTCCTTGTAGACTCTTCAGCATAATTTACGACGGAATTGTTCCATTTCGTGTTTAGGAAACTGGGTCGATTGTCATTTTTTCACTCTTATTCTTTCGTTTGGTAATTTGAATAAGGAGAAGAAACAAAAAAAAAGAAAAGATGGATATATGAGTTATTTGAAATTCTGTTCCTAAAGATTCGCATTATATGATTATTTTACAAAAACAATAGTTTCAAAGTTTATATTTTGCCTGCATTAAATGATTTTTTTTTCCAATTTGTTTTTCTTTATAGCCTATATTTTAAAATCGACACTAATGCATAGATTGAAAACCCTGTTCTACAAATTTTCAACTTTCGGAAATCAAATGTGGTATTTCTTAACGAATTTCACATGCTGAATTCAAATATAACAATGAAATCTGTCCATTGGCTTTAGTTTTCATGCAAACGGAAATTTTACGCGCCAAAACTTAATACTTATATACAGACTCATATCTTTCCACAAATATAAAACTAAATGATATTGGCTTTAGTGTACACTTGGAATAATTTATTATCAAGCAAATCTAAATTAGTAAACTAAGTTTAAAACGTTTAAAAATTTAAATTTCACACTAGTTTTGTCTTCCGTTTACGTCGATTCGGCTTCTCTTGGCTGTTCTCTTGTATTTTTTTAATATCTTATTTCATTAGGTGATTGCTTATATCATGGAAACTAGAGCCAATCAGCATTTTTAAATATGATTTTCGTTTTTAGCACCCCAAAATTATGTAAGTTTCCATGCCCGCAACTTTTTACCTGTAGTACAGTGAAATCTACCAAGTGCATAGAAGCTCAAATTTGAAAGCTTAAATCCGGAATTATAACTCTCAGCGTATGGGGAAAAAAAATAACATCCTTGAATATTTATAAATTTTAAATCTTCATCAGTTTGTTTTATTTTTTGATTTTTTTTTTTTTTTTTTTGTATTTTAAACTCGATGTAATACCCCGATCCCTACTTATCAATGCAAAGACCATGTATATACGAAATGTAATGATTTCCCAAAATTGAAGGTAATATTACTACGTTCGTTAATATTATCTTAAAAATAAATTGCTATATATCGAAAAATTTATTTTAATAATCAAATAAAAAAATTTTGAAGAATTTAAATACTCTCTTTCTTACGTACTAATCTTTCTAATTATAAGGAAAGAAAACAACGTCTATAACTTTAATTCGTTTAATTTAAAAAAAAATCTTTATTAATTCACTGAAGCTCATTAAATAACTGGTTTAATGCCTGGAGCCCTTTGGCAAGCCGTTTTAACATTTATTCAGAGTGCATACATTGCAGAAAAAGAATAAATGTTAAAACGGCTTGCCAGAGATATGCCTTCTTTTCTTTTTTCAGCCCTAACGAATTTTATTGTGTGACTGAAATGCAACAAAAATATGTAACTTGGAATTTGTAATATGTGAAATTGAATTAATGACATCCATAGAATGATTTCAATTTCGCGTACTATAAATGCGAACGTGAGTATCATAAGATTACAAAGATTTGCGACATTGCAGAAATTACATGAAACACACGTAATTTCATAAAGTAGATTATTTTTGTGTTTTCCCCTTTTCTTCTCTGTGATCTTTTACTTTAAAATCTGATATTAAAGTGTTAACCATTATTAAGAGAAAAGTGTATTACAATAGGTAGTATATGCTATTACTTCTTACTAACGATTTTTTCAGTTTCAGACATAGAAGAGGCTACTCCTTGGACTAAATATTTAACATTCCATTCTCACGTTTTTTTTGTTTTTTTTTTAGGTAGAAATTAATAGATTACTGAACTTCTCCCTAGAGATTCTCTTCTGAACTGATTCTCATTTGTTCAGTCGTTAAGAGATAATTTAGTAAAAATGAAGAGTATGGTATTGATAATTTCTTAATGAAAACTGATATTCTTGTACTGAAATTCATAAGTTAATTTTTCGCCACATTCAAATCGCCACGAACGCTTTCTCAATTATTTCATGAAACCAGGAATTTATGAAGGAATTTCTTCATATATGCCAATTGAAACCCTTTTGTCGAATATTTCATAAAAGAATATGGCTTCTAATGAATGTGGTTTTTACAGAAGGTAACGAAAAATGACTAGCTAAATATAGTGTATGCAAATATTTGAAGGATACATCGAACCGCCTGCGTTACCTTTCGAACCCAAGGGTAAGGTTAATCCGTTAGCTTTTCTCGGACACATAACTCATAGTAGCTCGAAACGTTTGAAACGGTCGTTAAACTTAAATGAACAACAAAAATGAAATTGAATAAACCACAAGAGTGCTCGGAAAGCAAACGGCGACAGAGGCGCAATCGAGTCGCACCCCGATTTTGTGTCCTACATTTTCAGCGGAGAATGAAAAACGAAAACAAACAACAAAAAAAACGTGTTCTTTTGAATTTAATCATCTTTCGAACTTTGAGAACCACCCAGTACATGTAAATACTGCAATAAATACTATACCTAAAAAATTCTAAATTACAGGCGGGAACGACCTTCCTGACTTCACACGGATTTGATGTAGCTTCGGGGTATTCTTGTGGTTTTAGTCTGTTTGTCAAGTAAGTAAAAGATTGCCGCTTGTTTTTTGTGGTACGTAATTAAGATTCAGTCAAGAAGAAAAATTGACACTTGAATCGGTATAAATAGACATGCGCTCGTTTTAAACCATTAATGCAATATTTTAACGCTTAGCAAAGCTGAAAAATGAATCAATAAAATAACCTATACTCTTAAACAACATTTCTAGTCTATATAAAAAAAATAAAGAAACCAAAAAACAGTACTAATAAATATGTTGATGATATTGCATCACCAAATAATCAAGGCTAAGATCATGTCCAAAAGGTGTGAATGTCCGAATTGACTCTTTCCCTTCAAAAACACGGTCTGTATATGATATTAGTAGAGAGTAAAAAACTTAATAAGTGGAATGTTACGTGCCACCCTATCCTTTTACACAAAAAATATATAGTTTTTCCCATTCTAGACAAATGAAAATACAAAACTAAATGCTAACAAAGGATAAAGTATCTGCGTATTAAATACAATTATTAACTGTCTATTAACCAAGAGAATTAATCAATTCGCGTCATTTTTTTAAAATTAAGAAAACATCTTATTATCAGCAGAACTAAAAACTAACAGTAATCTTTCATTCGTTCCTACGTTTACAGTAGGACACTGCCTCGAGAGGGCAAGCTCAAAGGGCATATACTCGTAGGCATATGTATATTCTGAGACCCAGTTATTTCTACATATAGCAATTATAGCTGTGTATGTTCCGTAGCCAGGGGAGGAGGATATACGATGATGGATCCAAAAAAAGTTAGGAGGTTAATAAAAAAACTATTTACCCTATTTATATGAATAGATCCCGGCATCGAATTTAAACCGATCCCCCCTTTTTTTGTCATTTCCATGGTAAAAGAATATTCTCAAATTTAAACCGACCTCTATTTTTTTCAATGTTCTGAAGATTTAAATCCACATGATTTTTTTTCAATGAATACCGTAATTTTTGGTATATAATCTGCAATCGTGTATAATGCGCATCTAGTCTTTTGGGGGGTTGGAAAACATCCCGCGTATAATGCGCATCCATGTATTATGCGCCCCCAAGTTATTGTAAACAATGCGCAGTGACGATTTTTTAAACTTTTATCTTTTATAAAATGCGCATTATACAGGGCGATTCAGAAAGGTAGGTCAAGAATGAAATACCATGTACAGTTTGCAGCAGGGAACAAAATTTTTCCTATAAACATGGGTCCGGAAATGCATCTTTACAGAGATAATGCAACTTGTACTTGGTAGGAATGACATTACTGTAGGTGTTCAAAATGCCGACCCTGAGCCTCGATGCAGGTGTTTAGTCTGCGGACGAGATTCTCGCGAACTCTGGTGAAGACCACGTTCTGGTAAATTCTTTCCGCTTCAGTAGCATTACCCTGTGCCTCGCCATAGACAAGATGTATGTCCGCCAGCTCCGCATTAGTCAAGCGATCCATTATACGACAATGGAGTTACATGTTTCTTTTCCTCTCTTTTAAAGGAGAGATCACGAACAATTTACATGTTTAGATCCTCATTTACGTGGACTCTACCATTGTCGTCAGGGTAACGCACATCCATTCCTGCCTCGTACAAGTTGCATTATCTCTGTAAGGATGCATTTCAAGACCCATGTTTATAGGAAAAATATTGTTCCCCACTACAAACTGTACATGGTATTTCATTCTTGACCTACCTTTCTGAATCACCCTTTATACCAAAATTTACTATTCATGGATTTGCCACCAGATCAAGGTGAATCGCTTTCTAGTCGTTATTTATTTAGATCTGATTAATTGGTTACATTTCGTGTCAACACACAGTACTTTCGCCAGCGGGCATAGGCCTAATGACATTTCCTATCAAGGAATACCGGTAAATATGATAACACAAAAAATTAGTTAAGGCATCGTTATCCAACGAAATAAGGGTTTTAGTCTCAAAATGTTACGAACAGTAGCGGCTCAAGACTATAATAAGTGGAGGGACACAAATTTTTTAAATACAATGGCTGCTAAAATCCTAGGCCCCTTTTCGTTCAAAAGTTATAGCGCAGGGGCCCCTGCTACGTTAAAAATCCATTCTATATTTTTTTAGTAATGGACTTTAAAAATACAAAATTTCAGGTTCTAAGGCCTTTTCGTTCAAAAGTTATAGCTTGATTTGTATTTGGAGCCTCGCGGCCCCAGCAGTGCCCTAGAGGCTTAAATCACTCTTCTTGTATATTGGTTTTATTCTTTTAGAACCGCACTACAAATTTATGAAATTTCAGGATTTTAGGCCTCTTTGTTCAAAAGATAAAAAGTAACCATGAAATTCATACAAGTGGCCCCTGGGGGGCTCCGAGCTACTCTAGAGGATTCGCTATATGTTTCGCACCCCCCTCTGTATAGGGCCTACGTGTGTACAAAATTTCAAGCCTCTAGGTCAATCCTTTCAAAAGTACCATCGTTAATGGGGTTTCATCATATTACATATGATGCTAAAACCCTAAAAGAAATAAACACAAGAATAACAAATACACATTGTGCCATCTACTTCTATACAGTAGTTTCACCTCCTACTCGTAAGCTATCGTAAAATCCTTTTTAGGTCATTTGATATGAAAATGCAAAAAATAATGCGGACATGTAAAAAAAATAATGAATTTCAGATGCGGACATATTCTTTGCCCATAAGAAACGAATCACGGCTTGCACCTCCAAGCGAGACCACTTTTCTAAACGTCTTGTCATTTCAATCGCTCTGCGAACTGACACTACCTACCCGCACAACCACTGTAAGACAATTAAAATCCAAGATTAACCAAGATTAACTTTTTTGCAGAGGGTCTCAAATGTTTCTTCAAAATGTCCTGGTACTTTTGTAATTTCATGATGCCAACAATTCTTTCTATGTCCGCATCCCATTAAGTACGAACTAAAGTCGAAATGCGCATGCGTTGCAGATGATGCGTTGGTTTTACCGTTTCAACCAACCAAACCAAGCTCCAATAATTTTTAACAGCTGATCAAACATGTATGCGGTCTTGCGTTGTTGTGATGGAATTCCTTTACGAGCTCTGAGCATTTCTGCACGATGCATTTGTTCAAACTGTCTAATTGCCAATACGGATTCGAACGGATTGTTTGGAGCCTTGGTATGAGCTTGAAAAAAAAATGAATTACTTCTCTCAAAGAGGGGGGGGGGGGCTAATTTTTTGGCTAATGAATATCCCCCGCAAAGTAATTCACTTTTGATTTTGGACATTTTTTCGTACAATGCTTTGTTTTCGAGATATTTTCATGGACCACCCTGTATAAAATATCATGTCCCGACTGATTCATCATCGCCGAGCCAAAACCACAGCCAAGCCAAATATGAAATTTGGTCTGTAGTTTTATTTTATAAAATAGAGACTCACTAAAAAAGGATTTTACGAAATTCATCCCTTAAGGAAGTAAAATAGGAGATATGAGTTTGTACGAAAATCAATGATTAAATCCATGAAAATTGATATTTGGCCCTTTAGTAAGAAATTAAGGAAGACTTGTTTCATGATTTTTAGAAATTTATCTCTTGAGGGGGGTAATCAGTTTCAGCTGAGAGATGATTGTAACAAAATTACTTTCTACAACACAAAATTTATTTTTAATACCGAGAGATGGCGCTGGCTGTATTTTAAACTGCAGTACGTTTGTTTGCATAACTCTACAATCCGAACGGGCACACACTCCTGGACGCTCGTTCCGAACATATGAAAATTGTTCTGCATAATCTCTAGATACCAAAGACATTTTTTCTTCATTAAAATGTTATGTACATTCATTGATAGCATGGTTTTTACATTTGAAAAGTAAAAACATGTACCAGAACATAAAATTATATGATGATGTATTATCTGATTTCTGAAATACTATTTCAATTTTTAATACAGTGTCAATTTTCCTACTGTTATGGCAACCAGATTATCTTTAACCATTACTTGAAATTTTAATTATTCAAAATGGTTTTCAACAGCAGCTAATAGAAAAAAAGTTTAACAGGAATAAAGTTTAATAGAAAACTCCAAGAACTTCGATGTAAGTGAATTTAATAAGGTACAGTTTCAATTCACTTATACAGATATACCATTGAGATACCAATATCATTAGAGATTGCTGGACAATACAGGGTGCGTAAGGTATCTGAGGACACACCTTCGTTTGGCTACTGCTGCACTATAGTAAATTGTATGTCCTTTCCGTTTCCGGAAAGCAAAATGGCGGAACATCAAGTAACACAATTCATTAAATGATATGCAGTATTCGTGGCAATAAAGGCAGAGCACAGCAATTTAGAGATATCACGATTTCTAAAGGTCGGAAGATCATTCGCCCACAAAGTGCAGAAGAAGTTGGAGACCAAAGATGGCAATGTTGCACCAGTAGCAAAGCGTAAAAAGCGTGCCTCAAGCTCTGACATCATCAGAGTACCTGAATTTATTCAGCAAGTGCAGCAGGTCATCGATGACAATCAAGAACATCCACGATCCTTGCCAAAGATCTCCATGTGTCGGAAGGAACAATCAGAAATGCTGTCCATGAAAACATCAGATGTCACTCGTATGTTATGTGAAGACTCTGCCCAAGCACACAAGTCTCGCATGAAACAGGAATGGATGGCCGACACTTCCATGATCACGTAACTCCTAACTCCCCTGATCTGAATCCGTTGGACTACTACGTATGGAGCATTGTGGAGAGAGAGGTCAATAAACACCCCCATAACACAAGATGAATTGATTGTTCGAGTAATGACCATTTGATTCGCACATGTCGACGGTTTCGCTCTTGCATTGAAGCACCTATAGAAGCTGAAGGCGGATTCATTGAATAGCCATATAACAAAGTTTCTTGTGTGTGCTCATGATAAGTTTCGATAATAAAGATATTATCTCGACTTATATCTCTGTTTAACTTTCTTGACGTGAATCTGTCCTCAAATACCTTACGCATCCTGTAAAAGCAAACATAGTAATGGAGAATTCTGGTAAAAAATAATATCCAATCCTTAATAATACGACTTTTTTGGGCAAAAATGTTTTCACACTGGCTCAGCTAGTATATACCATATAATGTTGCACTATCCCTAATCAATGAAATGACTTAGACTGTGCTATTATACATATTTCTGATAATTATCTCCATATGAGCAACATAACCAACTGAAACATCAGACTTTGTCCATTTAAAACTTCTATAAGGTGGGTCCAAATGAAAAGCAGACTACGGTTATATCTAAAGGATATTTTAATTACAGAATATTTGACGTATAGTTAAAGTGTAAAATGACGCCGACACATAATGGCCTTTGATAACGATGCACTGATCTCGGAGCGTAAGAAGCGAATGACTTCAGTGTTGAAACTCCTGGTTCCACTGTGTTCTGCACTTCCTTGTTGCAGGTGAACCGATGACCTGTTAGTGATTGTTTTAAGGGGCCGAAAATATGGGAGTCACATGGGGAGATGTCGCAGCTGTACGGAGGATGTTTTTGGACTTCCCATCAAAAGGTTTCCAGCGGGTGCAGGGTGCGCTTGTTTTGGCTCAGCAACGTGTTGCAGTACCATTCAGCGTTAACTGTTTCATCCCGTTCTAGCCAGTTGAGGAATATGGGTCCTTCTTCATTGAAAAGGAAACTGAGCATCACTTTTCCGCCTTCATGGCAGAGTGAGCTGTTTTGGATATGGGGAGCCAGGATGACGCTATATCTATCGACAAGCATATTTACTAATTCGATTAGATACAACGGCGCTACAGTGAAAGTCTCCTTTTCATTTGGGCACACCATATAACTTGTTTGAAGTAAAAAAAAAAAAAAAAAATAAACATTTTTTCCAAGAAATGTTTATTTGAACTATGTATATGAAAACAAAGATTTGTTAAAATAAAATTTAACAACATGATAAATTCTTTAAATGATGTTGAAATATTAGGATTTATATTACAAGTCTTAAATTAAGTACAAATGAATATACTTAACAGACATAACCAACAACAATAAATATTGCTATTTACACATTTTACAATGAGGAGAAGAAAATAATTTTAAATAACATAAGCCTTTCAAAGGCTTCATAGATCAAGCAAAACAGGTTTCTTCTCCTTTGCACATTTCCACATAGCCTGCAGTAATTTCACAAATCCAGTATCCTTGGGTTTCTCCAATCCTCTCAAAAGACGGTTTTTCATAACCGAAACAAATTCTTTGTTGCTTAGTTGGCCATCCACTAACAAATAGAATGATCACGAGTGAAGTTTAAATAGAAGAAAAAATCAAAAGCAGAAAACAAAAAGTATATGAGAATGTAAAATAAATTACTATTTTCGTCAAAGAGAGTAAAGACAACTTCCAATATGTGATCGGTAAGTACAACGTGAGCTACAGTTTTGGCAACGTGTTGAAGTGTCACTGAAAGATAATAAAATAAGGTGAACTGAAAAAAGTTCAAACGAGTACAGTCGTCCCTCCACGAGTCGGCAACCTCGATTGCAGGGCTTTGCTAGCTTGTGGTTTTGTCGACTTGCGCAATTCCAAGGTGACAGATATTTTTTTCAAATTAAGTTAACTGTAATCACAAATCACCATTTTAATTTTTTTAAAGAAAAATGTATCTGCTTATATGTGGAGAAGGGGGTAAGGATGCCTCTATAATCAGTTGCCATTTCGAATTTTGTGGAAAATAACCAGCTAGAAGAAAGCCAGATTATATTAACGCTGTGGATAAGGTCACGGCGCCGTAACTTGTCACCATTCACAATGGTCGAAAAAGGGAAGTGGCGTGATGAAAGACAGAGCATGCGCTTTGCACAGCGGATGATTAGTGATGGGTGGAACCAAGATATAAAGAATACAGGTAGCGCCGTCCGACTGTCGCTCCATCTGGTGTTGGTAATTGGAATATTGCCAGCTTCATGACGTCACAAGGACCAATGGTTAAAAATTATTATGGGGAATAGTGCTTTTATGCAACAAAATACCATCATGCGCAATTCCCACTTACAATTATATAAAATTTAATACAAAAGATAAAATTGTTTACTTTTTCCATTTTCCCCAAAGATTCAAATTCAATTAAAAAATGGTTAATATCATGCAAATTGGATAAAAATATTTGTACCACAACAGCAATGATTTGCTCTAACCATTTTAACCCACCGGGAAGCACGCTGTTGAAAAATTTACAACACCTGCGTTCTTTTGTTCCTAGCGAATATTTTTTTTATAGCAGGGAATATGGCTCCTGCATCTTTTCTTTTCTCCGACTACCTGCATGCCAAACTCAAAGTCAAATGATCTTGCCCCTTTCCGTTTCGCAGCAGGTCAGAATTGAAACAGTGAGCGTCGTTCGGCGTTGTACTTTTTACAACACGCACCTACTCGTGACACTGTAAAACTTTGCCCTTTATGGTTTTCTTGTGTATTTTTAAAAAATTTTTCTCATTCAACATGTCACGTGGTTTGAGCATAAATGATATCGAACAAATTCTTTAAGAGGATTTGCAGGAGGATGATTATTTTGGCAGTGATTTGGAAGAGAGTGACAATGAATCTGAGTGAGCTGAACCAAACAGGACAATCTATTCGCCTCCGTGGTAGAAGTGGGCGACATCTAGCATAGATTACTCAAACTAATAAAATGGCACCTGAGATGGGTACAAGTGGAAGTGTAACAAAGAAAATAACATCTATATTCACAATTTCCCACGAAATAAGCAGTTAAAAACTGAGTGGGAAGTAAAGCTAAAGCTGGGAAAACAAGCTACCAGTTATTTTTTGTTTGCAGCGCTCATTTGCTACCCTCTGACTACATTCACGCTGTTAAGTTGAAAAATAAAAAAAAAATTGTACTTATAGGTAGAACGTAATTATGGTTAATGGACGTAATATACATATATTAGTAAAGATAAGAAGTATGCTACCGTATCTTAAGTCTTTAGTTGAAAAAAAAAAGTGAAGTATCTTTCAAAAGTTAACGTTATGAAATACGGTATTAAATTATTTATTTAAGGTCTACCAGTTGGACGACACTTTTTGAAATCGGGTGCAGTACCAAGCATTAATCTACCACAGAGGAAACACGAACTTTCATTTTTAAAACCTCCCAGCAAATCATCTATCGAGAGAACAAAAAGACTGAAAGAACGGGGAGAAAAAAAAATGTTGTGTATATATTTAAAAATTACTTCTGCAAGTATTCATTTGGAGTCGTTTAGCGTATTTATATCAGCATTTATATGCCAACTTCATTATATAGAGGCTTCTAACATTAAACCGGTATCGCAGTCTGTGTTGCATTTCTCATCAAATGAAAACCAGTTGACTGAAACCCACGAGGAAATAAATGCTCTTGAAATACCAGAAACCAGTAACATACAAAATCAACCTGTTGATGCCATGATGGATTTTACAGAAGCCCTCCATCCTGATACCAGAGAAACCGATGCTTGACAAATTCTTGTGTGTGCAAATTATGTGTACGACTTTTAACAATTTCCTCACCTTCAACCAAACATCGCGTCTTATCACCAACATAGGCAAAAATTTCCTGCAAACTTATGCTGAAGCTGCTGCTAAGAGCGGGGGACGGAGTACCCCTTCTAGCCTCTATACCCTGAGTACCCATAGCGTGCGCCATTTTGAAGTGATCTAAGCGCCAACTATAGGCCATCGCGGAGGCGAATATAGTAAAATTTTTGATTTTATTTTCGTTTTGTTCCCTTTTATTAAAATAATTTTGTTTACATTTCTTCTCATTTTCATTCAGATTTTCAATAGAAAACATAGTTAATCATTATTTAATACGTTAAGCTAATAAAAAAGGCAAAATATCAAATGTTGTAAAAAATACAACAGCACGACTGCTCGAAAGAGTGAAATTATCGCGCCTACTCGAAGGTTAAAGATGACGATTATGAAAACAATGAATTCGTATATCCTCTTACCTAACTAACACTTACCACTAAATCATGGGATATTAAGGATTCTTTATGTTAGGTTAAAATAAAGATCATCAGTTGTAAATTTTGTGCCATGTGCCAACTACATATTTACAATACCTAGCCAATTTGCTCTTACATTCACTTGTAGCAAGAACGGAAGAACATTCACTTGTTTCACCCCCCCCCCCCCCGCCCCATTCATCCGTTCTTGCTTATAGTTATCTAACCATTTTAAAGACGACGATCATGAAAACAATGAGTGCGTATATTCTCTGATTGAATTCGTATAGCCTCCTACCTCAGAATCGCAGATTTCATTAGATGTGGTCTTCGATTCATGAGTTGACATAGGCCTAGATATTTGTTTTCATAATCGTCATCTTTAAAATGGTTAGAGTAAATCACTGCAGTTGTGGTACAAATATTTTTATCCAATTTGCATGATATTAAGCATTTTTTAATTAAATTTGGATCTTTGGGGAAATGAAAAAAGGAAACATTCTTATCTTTTGTATTATATTTTGTATTATTGCAAATGAGAATCGCGCATTATGGCATTTTGCTATGTAAAAGCAACATTTCTCGTAACAGGTTTTAAAGATTGGACCTTGTGACGTCATGAAGCTGGCAATATTCCAATTACCAACACCAGATGGGGCAACAGTCAGTTTTTCTCTCGGACGGCGCTACCTGTATTCTTTATATCTTGGGTGGAACGGCACTTTGGCAAACAAGAATCGTTCAAAGGTGTCGTTGACAAACGATTTCACGTACATGTAAACAATTTACGCGAAAATATTGAAATCACACTTCATTAAATACGCAACTTCCTATTACTGATTCCATGAATTGGTTGGTTGGTTTATTAGAAATTTTGGCGTCGACTACTAAGATCATTTTGCGCCTTTTACACAAGTTATATCTGTATGCAGTTCGGGACAAACACAAACATCCATGCCCACGGCGGGATTCGAACCCACGACCAGGCGGACTCGAGAACTAGAAAGCCTACACCCTAGCCCTCTCGGCCACCTATTCCATGAATTGTACAATGTCTTTTGACCGTCCGTGTGCGAAAACTGATGCCTTTTGATCGCCGCTATGCACCCCCAATTATGGCCGCCGGTTATAGATGTGGACATAGATTCCTTTCGTTTGACGAGTTAGCGAAATTTCTGCGGGAATATGAAGAAAGCAATTTCATCCAACTTTGAACATGCCATTCCAGATGGCGCCCGAAATCGTGGAAAGATGTTGGAACTTTCAATGCTAAGATATGGCATGTAATATATCAAACATCTCGTAACAACGTGTTATGAGTGAATATAAGGAGTAATTAATGGTAATAGGAATTGTTTATCAGTACATGTTTTCGTAAAAGAAGTGCTATGTTACAACAGAAATAACGTGCAAGTGTATTCATATTAATAAGACTAAATCCAGCCAGTCTACTGGAAAAAGGCCAAATCAGAGGTGAGATTTCATCGTTTAAAATGAATTACAAATGTGAGGAATTATACATAGATTTATCCATGGCCACCACCAACAGGGATGCCAAGTGTGAATCGCACACGGGCAACCATAATTGGAGATCAAAAGGCGGGCCCCACCCCTCCTCGTATCAGTTTTCGCACACGGCTGCCAAAAGACATTGTACAATTCATGGAATGAACAATAGGAGGTTGCATATTTCGTGAATTGTGTGATTTCACTATCTGTGCGTAAATCGCTTACATATACGCAAACGACTCCTTTGAATGATTCTCGCTTACAAAAGTGCTGTTTCGTCCATCCTAATCATCGGCTGCGCGAAACACATGCTCTATCTTCATCTCGTCACTTCCCTTTTTCGACCATCGTGAACGCTGGCAGGTCACGGCGCTGTGACTGTATCCACAGCGTATTAACTTTCATATATAAATTACATATTAATTTCCATAATTAACTTATGCAGCCCCCTAAAACAGGGTGTATGCATTAGGGAAACCATAAAATTGATTAATTTTGCATGTTTTATTTGTAATAATCGTCACAGATTTAGTTTTTCTTGGCAAAAATCCCCGACCGGAAGTCATTGCTCGCCATCTTGGCTTTCAGGTAAAACTTGCCGACTTGTGGAATACCGACTTGCAGAGGGATGACTGTACAGTTTTATCTTTCAATTTTACTAACAGAATTGGACGTACCGGTAATGCAGGTGAATGAAAGACATATCTCAGTCTGTATGCTTAAATAATTTTATTGTAAAAAATAAAACTGGAACCAGTTGATGATGTAATAGTGAAACACAACAACCCATTAAATCACTTTTCCTTCATACTCTGCGGATATTTGATTCAAAGGGTAACTCAAAATGAATGACACAAAAATAAAATTTACCAATGACTGTTCTAATGAATCTATTTCATAAAAAACTGACATAACAGAAAGCGAAAAGTCTGCCATTTCCAAATTGCTCACTATCAGCATCAGTGAAATTAAAACTTATTGTGTACTAGAATACATAAAAACTTCATCGTTAACCTTCGTTCGCAGATATTTACGGGCCAGATTTGCAAAACAAGCACCTCAACATCACAATAACACAAGTGGGTGAAATAGTCCGAGGAAACAGGCTACTTAAGCAAGGTAAAAAGCACAGGATGCCCGTCTGTCAACAACAGAATGCTGGAAAATTCGTACGACTTACTCACGAAGCCCCAGCAAATGCCATCTTGCTAATTTGATGTTGGGCCCCCTCCCTCATCTCCCTGCAATATTTCCCTTTGTATGTTAAGGTCAATTGTCGGTACTCCTATACCACAAGACTTGTAGCAGTTGAAGCAGTGGATAGGCAACATGGTCGACTCAACTGATCATGCTATGCTAACACAGGCAAGGCAAGAACTCTAGTATCTACAAGGGTCGATCAAAAAATAATGCTTCCATGGCTGTAACTCTTCTATTTGGTAACCAATTTTCAAGTTTCTTTTAATAACTAATACTTGCATTTGTCTTCTATGTAATGCACTATTCACTTTGCGATGTAGTCTCCATCTCTTTCCACACACTTGCGCCAAAACGTGATTACTCGGATGAATCCGTCAGAGAAGAATTCAGCGTGTTGAGGGTTGTTGTCGACACCAGTAATGAATTCACCAGTAATGTCAGAACGAAACTCATGTCCCTTAAGGTGCTCTTTCATATTTGGGAAGCAGTGAATATCGCAAGGTGCAAAGTCTCTGAAAAAGTGCAAAAAAAGTTGGAATTCTTCTCTGACATGTTCACTGACTAGTCACGCATTGGCGCCAGTGTGTGGAAAGAGATGGAAACTGAATAGTGCAATACATAAAAGACAAATGTAAGCATTAGGTACAAAAAAAATTTTGAAAATCGATTACCAAATAAAAGAGTTACGTGAAGATATGGAGGCATTACTTTTCGATCGACCCTCGTAGTTTGCGGCTAAACTTTTATGGATCTTGAAATGAAAGAAAAATTATAAAAAACACTACTGAAATATTCCAATTTTATCATATTTGGGTCGTGTTAAAGCTACAAACAAGTCTTTTGGGTGGCAGTGTAAAAAAAAATCAGAGAAACGCTGGCCTAGATCTCTGCCATATCAACCAGTCAAACATCTGTGAAATTTCTTGAAAAATTAGATTTTAACTGTCATGTAACTTCGGTTTTAGTGAAGTAAAGTCGTTGGTATGTTTTCATTTTGTACCATTCATTTTGGAATTGCCTTGTATTTCTTACACAATACTAGAGCATGTCTTAATTAAATAATTTAATCAAAATTCACAAGCGCATTCAAAACAGGGGTGCCTTGAACACCTGCAAAATACTTATCCACTCCTGTTTCAGAATTTTTAAAGAAATTTTCTACCTGGATCAATGGAAGCACCAGCAATATGATAAAATGTCAAAGCTGTGTCAACATCATTGATGTTATTAAGAAAGTGATAAAATTTTAAGTATTCAGATTTTGAAATTCCCTGAAAATAAAAATAAATTTAATAATTTCACGGCTTTGCATAATGAATCAATTTTTGAAAGAATAGCATTATCGCATATAAGAACCTTGGAAGAATCTTTATATTTCTTTTTTACTCGCTTCAGCATTTTTCCTTTCTTTTTTTGAGGAAGACCAGCATAAGCAAGTAGCAATTCAGCAAAATCCACTTCGGAAATGTTTCCGTTTTCGTCGGGGCCTTTCCTTTGAAACTAGGAAATTAATGTGTTTATTGAAAAAGAAATCTTTAATGCAGCAACAATTTAAGGTTCAGGAATTTCTTTACTTCAAGACTGAGAATCTCTGTCTGTAGCTGCGTCTGGAAGTCCAAAAAGCGTTCGATCGTCAATTTTTTCTGAAGATTGTGCCCGAAAAAATAAGTAACCAGGGCACTATTCACACCTTTGAAAGTGTTTCCTGTATTTGCATGATCTCGATGACGTGATCCAACACTAGTTTGATTTCGCATGAGTGTCTGCACCTAAAGTAAAAAGCAAAAGCTATCATAATGGGCTTCATTGTTATAAAAAAAAAATAAATTACTGAAACTAATCATAATGAAATGTCTGGCATGCAAAACATATCCTTGTTGCTATTCTGGCAACACACTATATAATCACTTCATTTTTAACTTTAAACATTATTAAAAAATTACTACACGAAATACAAAAAATTATCGGTCTAAGTCTTCAGTAGAAATAAGAGTACCCTTATTGTTACACTGTACAGTGGTTAAAATAATTACCGTATAGATGCGCTTTGACCGGCATGCCGTATATTATCGAGGATGACCAGGGGGCCGTAAAACCATGTTTTATACGGCATGCCGGAGAATTCGAGACTGAAACTCATATGCTTAGGTATGATTAAAAATTGATAACTTAAATATCCAAATCAATTCCATAACCAAAAGCAATTATATGTTTCGTGCACTGGCAATTCACACATTTTGGTGGTTTTCTGTGGAAAAACAGGAAAATTTGGCAAAAAGTGTGCACGAAACTGGAAATCCACACATTTGGGTGGTTTTATGTGGAAAATAGGTAAGTTTGGCCAAAACTCTGTACTAAACTGGAAATCCACCCATTTGGATGTTTTTCTGTGGAAAACAGAAAAATTTGGCGAAACGTGTGCACGAAACTGGAAATCCAGCCATTTGGGTTGTTTTCGGTGTAGAAAACAGGAAAGTTTGGTCATGTTTGTTTCTGGCTAGTGGGCATAGTTCTGTAAGCTGATTTCTCTGGCAGAACTTGATTTTGCCTATCCATCGTCTTTGATTTCTTGTCCCGCAAAGGACTCCCTGGATTTAAGAGTTATCTAGCCTCTTCTTTCCTGCAGTAAAGTATGTGTCATCCTAAGTGGTCAGTACCCTTCTGATTAGATACACCGAGGGATAAGCAACCTCTGGCTACTGTGGTGACGCGCTATTCTGCTTTGTATTTCTTCGGGTCGAATTATAAAAAAGCGACGGAATCCCCGTAAGTCTTCAATCGTCATAGTGGAAGATCTGACGGCTGCACGTTATCAATTACTAAAATGCGTAAAATCTAAGTTTGCCCCAAGAGCTGCCTTCGTTGGTGGCCGGATTTTCATCAAGGACTCTAAAGGAAAGCGAACAGTTCGGATTACGAATAAATCAGATAATGAACACTTTTCGCATAAGATTTTTATATAAAGATAAAGGACACCTCACAGAACAAACACTAGAAGAAACGAAATTTTGTTTAAGATTTCTGTATTTTTCTGTCACTCTATGACTGACTTCTGGAATGAGACTTGGACAGTTGTATACATAACCAGGATGATTAGAAGATTAAAGTCTTAGGGCTTGTAATTTCCCCAATATTACATTTCGTGTCCAATGAACACACAGAAGTTGGATGCTTACTGAATAGCTGTTAAGTTGTAGAGCAAAGCCATTATTATTTTGCTGTATTGTCGTATTAAGACTGCCAAAGGACATCTTCGTTGGTGAACTTAATTTCCCCCTTTATTGTTGTTGCTTCCCCCCCCTCCCCCATTTTGGGCCCCAAAAATGAATGAAAAATTTCTCCATAGGAAACAGCACTTCGATACATGAACTTTTGAACATCCAAACGGATGAAGTTTGAATACTGGGGTACCACTATTCAACATTTCTTATGAATCAACTTTTCTATTTTATCATGGTCATAATGTAATGAAAACATGAGGTTCCAATGTTCCATGAAACAAATGAACATGTAGGCTGGTGGGAGTTATGGTGTTTGGAATGTTTTCATGGCAAATTTTTATATTATGGTCCCTTCATATCTGTATATTCATGTACTGATTTTTAATGATTCATAGTGCAATATTGCCATTAGAATAGCATCATTCCTAAATAACATTTAGAAACTAAATAATTATATTCTGATACCAGGGATGTGCCCATGAGGGTCGAAGCGTGTTATCCTGACCCACACTTGCAAACGACCCACCGCCAACCGTTTTCCCAATGCTGCCGTTTGGAGTGTTAGTTGTGCATCGATCAATGGTGTCATACCATAGATTAAAGAAAACATCATATGGTCATACCAAAAGTGTCATCTTGCAGCTCGGTTATATAGAGATCAGTGGGTCATACCAATACCTCCTAGAGAGAAGGCCTACGGACAAAAACGTCATACATTGTTAAATCATCATCAAGCGGCTATTGTTAACCGTATTTCTACCAATAATAAGCCCTAAATTTGGCCGCTTGATGATGATGTAACAATGTATACAGTTTTTGTCCGCAGGCCTTCTCTCTAGAAGGTATTGATCATACTCTTGCGTGTTTCTTTCTTTACTTCAAGGTAGGTTTTATGAATGGGGCCAGCGAAATAACGGGCCCCAGTGCGGAAAAGTCATCTGACCATAGTAATTCGAGTAACAATGCAATCTTCATTGTTTTTATCTTGGATTTTTACAATCAGTATTTTGTTCGTTTTTTGGAAATAATGAAGGTTGGATTGTTGGCTGGAAAATATAGTCAGGTGACTTTTCCACACAGGGGAAAGTTATTTTGTTGGCCCCATGATGTGGATGCGATAGAAGGAAACGTACGTTAGTGTTTTACAATGTATGGTCAGAAAAGGTCTCCGTATTACCAAAGAATTATGGTCAGTTCCTGAAACGCAAAAGCTTTCAGTGGGCAGTTCTAATGAAGGAAAAAAACATGAGGACATTGGGTCTAAACAAAATATGGACGTGGGCCTACTACTAGTTTCCGACTCCGGCGTAGTAGACCTACTCTACTTTTTTCTTATTTATTGTCAAGAAATGCGCTAAAGTCCAACTGGAGTTATTTGTTTGGTGGGGGAGTCAGACAACCCACACTCAGATTTTCCTGGGCACATCCCCGTGATACATAATAGTGATTTTAAGCATATAATCTTGCAAATAACCATTACCTTTTCAAACTCCTCATAATCTACATCACCATCTCCATTCAAATCAAACATGCGAAATGCAAATTGAAAATGTCTTTTGGATGCTGCATAAAATAACGCACAATTATTTTATTACCTACATATATTTTTAATACAAAACCCATGCAAATCCCCACAAACCTACTTGAAAGGACGGTCATCAAGAAAATGTAATCAGAAAACGATATCAATCCACTACTTCCAAGACGATAAAAAATACTGTCCTCATCCAAACTTGTTTGGAGAAGCGTTCCATCAGTCTATCAATAAATGTTCATTATGTGAATGGATATGGTTCAGTCTGACAAACAAAACTTGAACAGAAAAAAAAGTAGCCATCAAATGTTTATACATTTAATTTAGAAACAGAGATACATACACTGTATCTGAAAAAAAAAAATATAGCATTTGCTTATACGGAGTTTTAATTTAAAGATTAAGAAATTATTTCTCAGGGGTACCTCTATTTAGGATGCATAGGGAAGAAAAAACCCTGCTGTTCTTAAATAGATTTCAATCTGTATTATGCGCAGACATCTACTGAATTCTCATACTGGACACAGAGCATCTGGAAAGCTTTTTTATTTAAGCATTTTTTAGTTAATCTTTACTTTCCCTGCATTAAATGAGTTTCGTTTTACACAAATTTGTATGGAAAAAGTCAGTGTCCATGCAGTCCGCTCGCCAAATCGCCAAAAATAATTCAACTAATCTGACGAATAAATATCACATTTAGGGTCGCGGGGACAGCAGCCCTATGAAGGATCTTCAGCGATCGCGATCTTCCGCCATCAGGCGCATGTCCCCCCTGGTAATACCCAAGCGACTCGAACCCAGATTCTCCATGTAGTCTAGCCACCTGGTTCTAGGCCGACCCCTTGGTCTCTTACCCACCGGCTTGGAAGATAACTGCCTAGGAAAGCCAGTTTGCGGCATCCGTATCACGTGGCCATACCAGCGCAACCGAGATCTCTCAATGCAGAGAAGTAGCCGCTCAACATTTAAAGAATCCCTTATTGTGCTGCTGTGCACTCTATCTAGTAGGGTAACACCTGCCACACCTCTCAGAAATCTCATTTCGGCCGCTTGTACCTGCGAACGCACTCTTTTGGTTATTACCCAAGCCTCATGACCATAGATGAGAATGGGGACAAAGATAGATTTGAAGACGAAGAGCTTGACTTTGTTACCCAGCTCGCATTTCGTTACCACGGATCGCCACAGTTCACGTCTGACACAGCTTGCTGCACCGATCCGAGCATCCAATTCTTTCTCCCGTCGTCCATCACTCGTGAATGCAATCCCGAGATACTTGAATTTCTCCACCTGTCTCAATGAGGCTCCCCTAACACGGAGAGCGCACTGAGCAGGCTGTCTTGAAAGGACCAGAACCTCAGTCTTAGCCATACTAATCTTCATCCTAGCTTCTTCACATTTGGCTGCAAACCAGTCTAGTGCATGCTGAAGGTTCGTGCGAGAAGACCCAAGGAGGACAAGGTCGTCAGGAAAGAGCAACCTCTCCACCAGGCAGTCGCCCACACAAACATGCTCATCGCCTCGGCTTCCCCTGTCTATCCAGTCCGTAAAGATAATGAACAAGAGGGGCGACAGTACGCACCCTTGGCGGAGTCCAACACCCACGGTGAACGATCTTGACTTAATGCCATTTATGCAAGTTGATTATGTTTGAATTATAGAGAGTAGTGTATAAATTCCAGATAGTCATTATCTTCACTTATTTTTTCTACAATAAATTTATTTTATTGTTTTTTAATAATAAAATCTGGATTTTCAGGAAATACAAGGATGTGAGGTATGTTCGTGAAATTATGGTAATCCATTCGTAAATATAATGATATTCAGAGAACATCTTGTGGAATATTTTCTCAAAACAGGATGATAAATACAGCTACTATCACAGATACATACACATAAACAAGAAATTAGTCCTCCCGAGGAAGATATAAGAAAGCAGCGAAAGCCCCGAGTTCATCTATTTTTACATCTTCACCTACATTTTTTAACTTCCCAATTTTTTTTTAATCAAAAAACTGATTTTCTCGAACATAGTACAGGGTGATTCAAAATGATGTCCGCTATTTCAAAATTTTACTATGCATTTATTTTATAACATAAACTAACCGGGTTTAAAATGCAAGAAAACTCAAATATTTTTAACCTTCCTGCAATTGGAGGCTGTGGTGGTGCTAGTGTCGCGATAAAAGTAAAGATGGTGGCTGTGAATGAAAAGGCATACTGAGTCTTGGAGTATGCAAAAACAAACTCTATAATTTTAGTCCAGCAGGCACATTGTAGGCAATTTCATAAAGATTTCTGGAAACTGGATGTCTTTGTAAACACAAAGTACGGGACTAGTAACAGCAGACATGCTGAAAGGAGTTTGGAATGAGATTGACTATCGTCTTGACATTGTCCAGGTGACTCAAGGGAATCGCATAGAACATTTGCAATGCTACGAGGGTAGCCCAGAAAGTAATGCACCACAATTTTTTTCTTCAACACTCCCTATTTTACACCACAATCTCCGTCCCGTTTTATGGCCTTCTTCCAGCGAGATACAAGGATGTGTATGCCCTGTCGGTACCAGCCCTTATTCTGTTCAAGCATCCATGTCTTCACTGTGCGAATCACCTCTTTATCATCCTCAAAATGTCTTCCACGAATGGCATTCTTCAATGGCCTAAACAAGTAAAAGTCTGAGGGCGCTAGGTCAGAGCTGTAGGGTGAATGGGGTAACACTGTCCAACCCTGCTGCATCTTATCAGGTGTGACAGCCGAGGATGGCCGCCCCGGCCGCGGCAAATCTTGGAACTCCGCCGAACCGCTTTCTGATGGTCTCACCCTCTGTGCCCAGCAACTAATCGTATTTCTGTCGACTGCTGATGCTGCATAAACTGCACATAAATGTTTGTGAATGTTTCCAACCGTTTCTTGCTCCACAGTGAGAAATTCAATGACGACACGCTGCTTGTAACATACATCACTTACAGCCATGTTATTTCATTGCTGCACGTACGCTATCCGTCAGAAGAAACGGAAACTTTGCGTGCGCAATCTGAAAACTTCAATGAATGCATATCTCAAGTTTCGCATTCGTACCATTGTTGGAGACGGAGAAAAAAATTGTGGTGCATTACTTTCTGGGCTACCCTTGTAGAATCAAAAAATATTTGAGTTTTCCTGCATTTTAAAACCGGTCTGGTTAGTTTATGTTATAAAATAAATGCATAGTAAAATCTTGAAATGCCAGACATCATTTTGAATCACCCCGTCTTCTTTCCTTTCTCATCATTTTCGAACGAATGATATATCACATGCCATATGTTGCCTTTGTTCTAAAGACCAAGTGAGTGACACCCACAACTCCGACACCATGGGACAATTTGGCCCTAACTTCATAGTAATATAGTTTTGCTTAGAGGAACCTGCATATCATATTTCACTTCTTTACATACCTAAATGCCACATAGATCACTTGGTCCCCTCTAACTCCCACCCCACAATTCTGCGCCAATGGGCCAATCAAAAGCAAACTAAATAATGAAGGTACACATGCCCATAGTAAGCTTGCACATTTCGAATTTCAACCTTCTATCTCAAAAAATGCAGAAATTATGAAGGGGATGGACGGACAGACTTTGTAAAACCAATAAGTAGTGGGAGTGTGATAGCTTTAACCTCGATGAATGCATCGCTAAGCACAAGCAATACCCACTCATCTTAATTTTTAAAACTTGTTTTAATAGATATAAAATAAAATAATTACTTTAAGATTTGTAAAGAAAAATAATTTAAATTAAGAATCATATGTATAATCATTCGATGGCATTCAAACTAAAAACTATTTACAAAAAAAAATAAAACTAAAAATAAAATATAATTTGAACATCAAGTAAATAGTTCAACATAATTGCTCGATATTGTGAAATGTGAAATCTGTGTTAAGACAATCAAATATACAGCATGTCAAGTATCATGCCTCAAGCACACTTATGAGTCAGGATTTTAAGGTTTATCTTTAGTAATCTGCAAGGTGCAACCTCAACAAGAAATTAATAAGTAACACTATATAAAAAGAAAACAAAAAAACAAACATTAGAAATCAAGAGGGAAATTTTAATTGAGATTTTTGATCTAAAGAAGGAAAACTCAATCAACGGCTGCATCATCCCATGCCTTTATTACTTGGTGGTGGAGAAAATACAAGATGAATATATTTGTTACTATGTGAAGGGAAAGTGAATTAATGAAAAAAACTTGATTATGTTAAACACTTGAAGAAAAAATAATAAAAACAAAAGTTTCCATGAAACAATATAACACCAGATCAAGAATTATTTTTAGTGTTTCAAAAATCATAAAATTCACACTGTATCAAAAAAATTACCCCTTTACGAAAGGTTCGTTTCTACTTTAACTTTAATGTTGTTTTATTTGGACGTGCGGGATGAAATTAACAAATCACCGACAAAACAAAATAATTCAAAATAACGAAATTGTGTATGCACTTACTAATTAAACATTTCTGTGCAAAAATAAATTAAAATAGCAAGCATCTGTTAATCAGCAAAACAAAAAACTTCTGTACTCTTGTTGCTTTAGTTCTTCAGAATTTCAACAATCAAGTAAAATGTGGATTCCACATACGCCATGCATTTCTAGTGGACTAAGAATTGATTTCAGTGATTCTTTTTATTGAAGCATTTAATTAAATTATTATTATATTGTACAATGACTCTATAATAAATAATAAAATTTTTCTTATTTTTCTGAACACTACTTAATCAGAGAATCACATATCTGGAAAAACTGTAATTTCAAAGATGAAATTTTTTTATTTTCATGAGGAAAAAATACCTTCAATGTATCAGTCTGAAAGAAAGAGAAAAAAAAAAACACAAAAAATTCAAGTTAATAACAACAAGCAAATACGGTTCACACGGTCAGTGCCTCTGTGACTCCACTTGTACATGTGACAGGTGAGATCACGCTAGTAAGAAAAATAAAACATTATAAAACATAGAAAATTAGTCAATATATTGTTATGTTCACATTAATTTACCACAGCAACTTAAATTTAAATGATAATTAAAAAAAAACACGTAATAAAAGTTAAATAAAAACTTCCAATATCATTGTTATCTGCAATTGATGCACATTTAAAAAAATTAGAATATTTAAAAAGGCAAAATAGGAAATGAAACAGAAGAGTAAGTTCATATATTACTGTATAATGATATCTATGCTAAAAGAAATTCTTATGCTGAGAAATAATATTGGTGTTAAATTGCATTACTGTCAATAAATTAATTTACACCATTAAGTTACATATAAATAGTTTCTAATATCACTGCGTTACAAATTGAAAAGAAAATCGAGCACCCTTTTCAAATTATTATGTTTATTTTATGATATTGCTCTCATTAAGAATACACACTAGAAGAAAATAAAACAGAATAATACAATTCCTCACATGGAGTTTATTATCTCGTATGTATATTTCGCTGACAGTGTCAGCTTCTTCAGCGAGTATCTTGGAGCACTCGAAGATTCGAAAGTCCTTACCAAAGCTTGGAGCAATCGAAGATTCGAAAGTCGATTAGTACACAGTGGATTCAGGAAACAATCTGCTCAACAATGATGACGGACCTGTACCAGTAATAGAGTGGTTACCAATTATTTTACGATAATGTGTATTCAATTATTATAATCAGTGTGGACCATTTAAACCTTCAGCATCTGGCAACCCTGTAGCTTTCACGTCTGTTTTCAGATCGGCTTATGACAGCCTGCATTCGAAGCGTCAGTCCAAGCGAATTTGTGCCATGGAACAGAACATGCCATCACGCTATTATCGTGCACATCGAAAAATGGTGATTTTGACTGGCCTCTGCAATGGTGATTTAGACTTCTTCCTGTGGAGTTATTTGAAGTTCAAAGTTTATATCAACAAGCCACAGACCCTGGAAGCCTTGAAAGACAATATCCGACAGGAAACGGCCGCTATTCAGCCCGAAACAATTCGAAAAATGATGGAAAATGTCAAAAAATGAGCCCACTGCGTCATTCGCTCTGGCGGTGACCATTTACGTGATATCATTTTCAAAAGTGATTAGAACAAATTTGCAAGTTTAAAAATAAACGAAAAATCACTTCACAAATAATTTGTTTTTTTTTAATATTACCAGAACACATCCCAAAGGTTTAAATGGCCCACCCTGTACTTTTTCATTTAATTGTAACAAACTTTATATCAGAATTTTTAACTGATTTTGTACCATGTAAAAGAGCTTGAATCTTATAAAAGGAGTGGACTCTTATAAGAGGAGCGGGCTCTTATAAAAGGAGTGGATGCTGGTTAAAAGCTTGATTGCCTGATTAGCTATCGTCCTTCTCCTTCTTTCCTATTGGTTGTTGTATGCTGCCATTTTTTTTATATAAATTCGTGTATCCACTTTGTAATAATCAACTTTTGAATCTTCTATTGCTCCAAACTTTAATAAGGACTTGAATCTTCGGATGCTCCAAGATACTTGCTGAAGCTGAGATTGTCAGCAAAATATACATACTGGATATTAAACTCTGTATTTTGTGTGGAATTGTGTTTTCCTGTTTTATTTTCTTCTAGTTAACCTGTGTCCACAGTTTCTGGTCAATCACGTGGTTTCGATCAAGAATACACAATGTTTTTATTTCTATCACGTCCTATTTTCCAGGTACACTCAACAAGACATTCATCTTAACCCTTACAGGATGGGGCGTGGGCCGCTTAGGTTCATTGTGCTGGGTGGCTACGTCAAAAATAACACAAATAAAAACAAAAAGACGTAAGTATTTACTAGTACGCCACTCGTCCATAAAGCGGAAACATACTGGTACGTCAATCGTGCTCCAAACAGAACTCTTAACACCGTAAAATGCCGACACGCAGCTTACAAACCCAACGATCACACTGTACATGTGCTTTGGCTAGATTTGAACATAAAACTTTTTATTATGTATACGGCGCTCGGTTATACAATGAACCCAATAATAGTATATGTACGGCATTCATCATTTAAAGACAGTTTTCTCAAAACTTACTGAAGGTAGGTCGAAAATTTTATTGACATGTACCTCAAAAATTTGACGTGATATAAACATTTTGTGTTCTCCTATCTTCTATTAGTGCTAGCAAACTATTAAAGCTACCAGTTCTTTGGATAAAAACATCGTGTCACGAAGTGTAATTATAAGACAAATATTTGAGTGCTTAAAAATATTCCATGTCTTACGATGAATAATTATTACGACGAAATACCAAAAGGTTAAATACTCAGGGTTATTCAAAAAGAATGAACTGATTTCCAAGCAACTTTACGGAATGAGTCGCCTACCATTGCAAAGCGAGTTTTGAATAATAGCCAGGAGATTGCTCTGTCGCATTCCTCCACCCCACAGTTACTAGTTGCCTTGCGGATCATGATGTGCTGCAATGCGTTTGGGAGGAACTCTCATATCACACTGACGTGGCCCGTACTGCTGAGGTGGCCACGCTAAACACTTGTAGGACAGGAAATAAAACTTGAGTATCAGTAAAATATGTATAATTTGGCTGTAATCGTGTAATATTTTTTCTTAATAAAATCTAGCTTCGTGAAATTGGTTCATGTTTTTGAGTAACTCTGTATTATAATCAAACATTGCAAGTAAAATTTATTGTGCTTTGCAAATCTTGTGAAATTGTGATGCAAATACAGATATTGTCTTTATTGCAATTACCTCAATAATAGATTATTACAAGATAATTTTTACCATGGTTTAAACTAAAATTTTTAAATTAAAAATATACAGTAGGATCTCCATACATAAAAATTAACTGCATCATAAATAAAATTCCATAGACAGTCAAAATCGTTTATAATGACATAGGTTATAGCAACCAACCGGAAATAACGACTAGATTTTTCTCTTAAATTTAGTTTCCTATCTAAATGACAACAAAAAATATCCGTTAGAGCGATACTCCAGCAGACTTTACAAGTGAAATGCTGTAGTATCCATGAGAAAGATCTCCCTGGATGCGTGCTTTTGAGAGTTTATTTTTTACATTTTAAAAAATACATAAAGTGGATGCTTTACAATTAAAAATCTTCAAAATCCGATTCAGTCTTAATTTAAAAAAAATTAAAGTCTAATACAGTACAGTTGGTGGTTTATTTAAATAAAATAAAAGATTATTTAAACTGAGTAAAAACAAAAATAAATTGCATATATTTTTATTTTTCGAAATTATTATTAAGTCCATGTGCTCCATCACAGTTCTCTTTCACCAATCAGTCAGTTTTACTGTTGCCAACTTAGCAGATATTCAGCTAAATTTAGCAGATTTTACCCTAAAATTATGCATAAATTTGCTGAATTCAATAATATTAAAGTAATGGGGTTAGTCCGTGAACTAATTTGCGAGAGGGCACCACTGCTCCAAGAGCTCTTCCAGTTCATCAAGCATTGCTTAAGCAAGTTTCTCAAAGGATATGAGAGCAATTTAAACCATAAAATGCCATCACAATGTTTCATACAGTAGTAAAATGGAAGGACATAGGTTCTCTAAAGATCCTATATTGCGTAAAGAATGGCAGATTGCCATCAAATGTTTGGACAAAAATAAATAATTATGGGAGCCTAAAAAAATCACTCGATTGTGTGCAAACTACATTTTATTCCGAGCGATTATAGTAATAACGAAACTTTGTTAAGCAAGTAAATTATTTTCTTTAAAAAAAGAAAAAAACTTCTTTCTTAGATGATTCTAAATGAAGATAATCAAATTTATTGGCATAATGAATCAAAACTTTATGTAAACAAAAAAAAACAATGGGAAATTCGAAACAGAATAGATTTTTTTTGCTGCTGATGGTCAGGGAAAATTACTTGATCAACCGGGAAAAAGCAGGGAATTTTACGAAATCGTTTTGCTTGACACCCTGATTATTTATTACAGGCAATTCATTTTTCATAGCTTCGGTTAACTGTCTAAAACCATTACAAGGCCAGGCTACTATTACAGGCTCAGGAATAATGATTTCAGGGCCGGTAAAAATTTTGATTTCTTTCCTAAGCTTGGATCTTTGGCCGGCTCAGTGGCCGAGAGCGTTGTGGCGCAGGTCTTGGCTGCTCTCGTAACCAGCGAGTCGCGGGTTCGAATCCCGCCAAGGTCATGGATGTTTGTGTTTGTCTATTTCACCATCATCCATTCATCCCAACCAGCTAGTCTCCTGGATAAAAGGGGAGATGCAAGCTGAAAATCCATCCATCCATCCAAGCTTGGAGCCTGGGGAATTTCAAATTATGAAATAAAATTTCATCTCTCTAATTTCGCTTAAACAATATTTAATTTTCCAGAAACTGTATATCATCTTACCTTTGTATTGTAACTGATCCAATCAAGAGATTGATAACTCTCTTTTTTTCCTTTTTGTTATTTTTATAATCATGTATTTCACTTGCTGTAATTTGGCTCTTCGCCCATCTATCATTTTTTATCTTTATCACCTTCATTCTGATTGGCGGACGTAGACCATAAATTTGGGAGACATGGCTCGCTTAACCTGTAGATGTGTCTTTTGTTCCGATGATGAAGTTATTTCAAAACACGTTGGCTTTATTAAAATCTACCGTTTTGCTATTCCTGGACCCACTTATAGATAAATTAAATAAACTAATTTAAAAACAAAAGCTTTAAACAAAATATTCCTGAACACAACTTTTTAATTTCTTCATAAAAAATGTCCACGCTCATTAAGCCCATGAAACATGCCTTCTATTGATGAATTATATCATAGTCTGAAAGTTCTTGAAAGGAAATAAAAGCCAGGAAAGACTTCACTATGCAAATAGTTTTAAAACACAGAGAAACAATTCTAATAAGTACCGTAAATTCTCTACTATAATACGAATAATTTTGGCCTAAAAAAACACCTAAATTTGGTGGATCGTATTATACGACGACTGCGACCGGAGGAGGTTTTGTACGGAGGGGATTTTGTCCTGATGAAATTACTGTGTAATATACATTAATTATATTGCATATACAGTGTCCATTCACTTTTTATTCGAATTTCTCGTCACCAACATCTAATACAAAAATAACTCCTCCCAAAGATCGCTACTTCCAAATAGAGACCATCAATATTGATGGCCTCTGCTTCCAAACTGCTTCGAACAACTGTCCTGATGAAATTCACAACGAAATTACCGTGTGTTGTAGCTTAATTATACAGCATATACAGTGTCCAGTTCATTATACAAAAAATTAATGCACTTTTTATTTGAATTTCTTGTCGCAAACATCTAATACGAAAACAACTTCTACTTCCAATTAGGCCTACTTCCAAACTGCCTCGAACCAAAGCCTACAAGAAAGCTTATGCAGTGAAGTTATGAAAAATGTTAAACTGAATAAAGATTACTTGTTTTTTTATTAAGAAAATTGATGTACTGTTGTTGTTTTTTTTGTCGATGTGTGAGTGGGAAAGCTTTCCCTATCAATGTAGTGCTATAAACTTCAATGTCAAGTTAACTGAGGAAGATTGGAAAGACCTCTTCGAAGGCACAGATGAATCAGATTTTGAAGGTTTTTGAATTGTAAAGATCTAGATTATTTAAAAAATTTTTAAAAAAAGATTTTTTTCCTGTTTATTTTTGCACATTTTATTTCTCGCGAGAAGTCAAAAATGGAGAACGCATTATACAACAGAATAGCATTTTTGCTGGTTTTTTGGGCTGAAAAAGTGGAATCGCATTATACAAGGGGTCGCATTATAGTAGAGAATTTACGGTAATGATCACAGGGATTTTCAATTTTGGGAGTTCGACATACATATAAAGATCCTACTGTATAGTAAATGTTGGATATGAACTTGTATCGATACCCAATTTGTATTCTAAATTCCGTTGCTGTCTATTAAATTAATTAAAAAAAAAAAAATTAGGAAGCTGTAGCAAAGTTTAAATACGATAATTTTTATTATATTATTTTTGGTCTTAATAAAAAAAAAATTTTACATTTTTTATAGATGGGTGCCAGCAGTTTGGTTTTAATATTCTAGTTTTTTCAAAATGTGCTAAACACAAAAATGTTAAAAATTCCTATTAAGACTTTAAAAATATTTACTTTGAAAAACATCCTGCTAATATTATCTTTAACTAACATGCAAAAGCAATGTCATATTAATTCTTAAAAAAAAATTTATAATCTAAAAGTATTGATAAACTGAGAATAAAAATTTAATTAGTTAATTTCAAAATAAAATTTTGATTAATAAAAACCAACATTTAAATTTCATTATTACTAAAAGTTTCAATACAGAATTGTTCGGTTTTTCTACTAAACAACTAAAGAAAACAGTTTTAATTGAATATTACTAAAATCATCGAAACAATATAAATCAACATAAAACTTCTGAAACTAATCTGTTTCCTATAGAGGCAGGAAAAACGGGAAAAGAAGAACTAACAAACTACACTAGGTTGGGTATTTGGTGTAAACTCAGCACTGATCATAGACAATATATAAAGAAGTACAAATGAACAGCAGGCAGGTTGGGTTCTTTCTGTGATTTTTATTTACTTATGTATTTATTTTTTCTCAGGAATCATTCAAGTGCAAGTGCAATAACGAAAAAATCAAACCCACAAGTAACACACAAAGAGAAGAAAAGAGAAAGAGTTAAAACCAAAATAAGGTGCAGTTGAGGATGTCATACACAGTGTGCTGTGAAGGAGAAAAGAATGAAATAATAAGAGGAGTGAATGACAGAACAGGAGATGTTAAGCTTGACGAATGACAGTGTAGAAATGGGAGAAGCTCAAACGTTCTCTGAAAACTCACCTGATCCTTCTGGTCAAAGAGAGGGGGCATGGAAAGAGAACAACCACTCATAGGGAAAAGTGAAGATTTACGGATAGGAAATAAAGAGAAAGTTAAAGCGTTTTAATAACACCCAACTCTAGGAAAATAACCAACACAGTAATGCTGATTATGATCAATTTCCGTCATAACTTTTTTTTTTGTCAAACATAATTTAGATTGGATATATAGTTAGGATGATTTCTTATATCATTAAACAGGTTATCATAGCACATCTCAAATTATTTATTTATTTATTTATTAAAGTCATTAACCAATTTTTTTTGTGGAAAAATAATTTAAGAAAAAAAAAAATATTTTTTTTTAACAGAATTGCAGAGCTATAGATGACTTGTCTATTGCTTAGAAGAAATGCCAAGTGCGTTATATTTTTTTCTGATAAAACAAAAACATTAGAATCATGTATAGAAATGATCATTGTTAATTTTCCTAATAAAATTCAGTAATAAAATCTCGATTCAGCTCCTTACCTTTGGATCAAATCTCTTATATTGATCTAAACCCAATCCTACAATAAGTAAATCAAGAAATCAGCTTTTTACCAATAAAAGCATGTTTTTAGTTAAAGGGCAAATGACACCAAAAATTTCGATATCGAGATATTAAATAATCAAAAAAAAAAAAAAAAATGAAAACGGCAAGTTTTTAGGGGGGGGGGGAGTTACAAATTTTTTAATAAAGAGGCAAA
>JAHWFO010022496.1:3710124-3741107 GCA_023313115.1 Rhysida immarginata
TTTTTAGGGGGGGGGGGAGTTACAAATTTTTTAATAAAGAGGCAAACAATAAGCAAAATCGGGCCCCCTCTGTTGGAAAAGGTTTTTAACAGAGCTGCCGGTGACATCATCTTAGCCAGACGGAGCTGATTGGTTAGCGAACGTCTATTGACAGGTGTTAGTCAAACCTTAATGAAATTCGAAAGCAATAATATGGATTCTTCAGATAACATGAATAACAACAGATTGTGTAGAACATGACCCATACACGTTTACTTATTACTATAGTTGCCGCCACATAAGTTGAACGATCTTTTTGACATGCGCAGCAAGTCTTCTCATCAATATGCTTTGTCTGGATGGAGATATCGTTGAAACGTGGAAAGCCTATTAAAAGTCATAATATAAAACAAGTTGCCTTCAAGTCGACTATTCGGCGTCATGTTTTAATTTATTAATTTCATTTACCTATTTAAAAGAAAAAACGAAAATAGAAACTACATATAAATGCGAAAGCAATATTTCGAAAACGAAAGTGGACGTTTCATGGAATAGCTAAGCGAGTTACTTCCTGTTAACGTCTATTGGCTGGCGTTAGAAATGACATCCTGTCGTTCAACTTATGTGGGCAACTTTTTTGTTGCACTAAAAATGAAA
Organism: Rhysida immarginata; assembly: GCA_023313115.1. NCBI lineage: Eukaryota > Metazoa > Arthropoda > Chilopoda > Scolopendromorpha > Scolopendridae > Rhysida > Rhysida immarginata. The sequence continues at coordinate 3,710,761 of JAHWFO010022496.1, forward strand.
ATAGTTGCATATATCACATCCAAAAGTTGCATTTATGTGTAAAAGAGTTGCATTTATTTTTGGTATGCTGAAATTTAAGTTAACTGATTCGTAACAAATGAAAAAAAAAAAAACAGAATTTATTGATAATATAAGGTGTACAAATGAAAAATGAAAATCATTTATTTTATCCAAAGTGTCTAGACAGAATTTAAAAATACTCTCCAAATGCGTTAAGGCATTTATCCCACTGTGTAACAAGGCGTGTAATTCCTTTATGGAAGAACTCTTTCGGTTACATGTGGCACCTGCTGGGTGGGACGGCTATTTGGGGATCTTAGTCTGACCCATTTGCTTGGTGATAGCCTCTGGTTTGTTCGTCCGCCAGCTGCTCTTCCATCATGAACACCCCATGCTTCGGAGGGCACGTTAAGCCGTCGGTCCCGGTTGCTACTGTCATCTCGTAGCAGTCGTTAGTTACAGGGATGGCGCGAAATTCTCTCAAAGGAGTAAATGCTGCAGATTATTATTTTATGATAATCTATCCTCTGTACAAGATAAGATATCCTACTAGATAGAGTGCACAGCAGCACAATAAGGGAGTCTTTAGGTGTTGAGCCGCTACTTCTCCGCATTGAGAGATCTCATTTGCGCTGATATGGCCACGTAATACGAATGCCGTAAACTGGCCTTCCTTAGGCAGTTGTTATTTTCTAAGCTGGTGGGTAGAACCAGGTGGCTAGACTACATGGAGAATCTGGGTTTGAGTCACTTGGGTATTACCAGGGAGGACATGCACCTGATGGCGGAAGATCGCGATCGCTGGAGATCCTCCATAGGACTGCTGCCCCCATGACCCTAACGGATAAGTGGGTTTGAAAAGCAAGTAAGTAAGTAACAATAAACCATGCTGACGAATTTTTCAAGCAGATTTAAGATTGATTAAAGTTGCTCTGAGCTTGTGTGTAATAGCATGTATGTTTTTCTTCATCCATGGTAATAGTGGCCGGAGCAGGAGCAGCTTGTTCGGCAAAGCTGACGTCATAAGCAATGCACTCTTGCGGCAGCTTTTGACAAAAATCAAATAGAATTTGATTACTGGAAGTGACCTTTATGGTTTTTTTTATTAAAAATTCCAGGGGGAAAAAAATAAAATTGATATTAGTATCAGTAAAGTATTCAAAAAACTATATGAAATCAACTTCTGGTTTGATCGTCATTTGCCCTTTAAATCATTTCTGTAATGAAAATAAATGATGGTTGTTTAACCAGGTGTAATAGCTTTTTATTAATTTTTACCTTCAGGTTGTTTAACACCAGGTGTAATGGATCTGAGAAAATCGTCAGGAGTCATGAAAATTTCTTCACCTTTCTCATCATGGACACGTAAGGTGGCAAAATAGCGAAATATTTTGTCTGGCGTAGAATAAGCTCGAATCCGGTTTTCATATTCAATTATCTGAAAATAGCTTATGATATCAGATAACTGATAACTTCAGTTACACGTGTAGTATCTTCAATTGAAAAAGAAATTTAGCAAAGTCATTCAAAACTAATAGCCGGATCATACAAGAAGTGGTGCTAGGATCTTTATTCCCACCTGCATATATACCGTAAATACTGGGTAACCCAAAACATACCTACCAGAACTAAACGTGAATTTCTCAACAAGTACTACAAGGGAACCATCTGAAACTGTACACCGAACTTATTTTTTCATGCAAGCATACCTTGGAAGCAATGGCAGTAGCACTTCGTTCAAATCGGAAGTGAGAAAAAAAAAATATGGCAGTGAAAGAGAAGCAAAATCATTAGTGGCGGCCCATCAAGCGCTAATGGGTGTATTAATGCGTACAACAGCATAACAATTTTTTCGTTTTTTCGCGATTCGTTTCGAAAGAAACAAAATAGTGCAAATTCTTATTTTGTAAGCATTAATGGTGTAATCAGGAAAGTAAAATATTTCAATCTGATGTGAAAACGTGAGATACGAATTCAGACCGTTCTCTTGTATGTGCAATTGTTTGAAAATTGTGTGATTATGTTCGAGGCATCAAAGCATTTTGTTTAACGTTTGGGATTTGTGGACCAGTGTGTGTTTGTAGGGAAATGTGTCATTGCAGAGGTACATGAAAAGATACTTGAGACCAGTCCATTCTTGTCATTCTGCAGGTCTGACCTCACATCAGTGGCTAATGCAAGATGGTTAAGTCTCTATCTCACAACTGTCATTTCCAATTGTTGCATGAACATTTTGGATAGAATTTCATTGTACTGGATAATTTCCAAGCACTATGGATGTGGCATCGACTGGCCTCCTGTAGTTCATCCTAGGAGACTTTAACAGGCTGCAGTGCCCTGCCTGTCCTTCAAGCTGTTCTTCCCACCCAAGTTGCACCTGGCCCTTTTCCCCTCCTGAAAACCATCTTTCCGTCTCCTTTCAAATTTCATAGGCCTGCCCTAACTTATATCTGTATTGGATGACCCCTCGGGAAAATATTTATAATACTTTCTTTTGGAATATCATTTTTAAATGGTTTACGATAAGGATTGCATTAACAGCAAACAAATTGCTTTGAGGCACCTTCTTCCGTCCATGGCGCACTTCCTGCATGGACGGCGCTTTGCCAATGTCAGTGAGGTTGAAGACACCGTGCATGACTTTTTCGCCCAGAAAGCGGAGGAGTGGTTTCGCAAGGGCATCTGCCAACTGGCTGATCGTTGGATGAAGACCATCGAGCATGATGGACTCTACTTTGAAGATCAGCAATGAGTGGTTCCTGTCTGGTGTCCATTTAAAAGTTTGCACGGTGATTGGCCACTACTTTTGACTCAACCTCTGTAACTATCATAAAGCTATTGCTGCCCGGTTGGAGAGGGGAAAATATTATAAGATACAGGGGACCCTATCACACCCACAGATGCCCATGTGTCTAATTGGCTACAGGGGACCCTTTTTAAGGAGTTAAAACCCTGCCCTTTTTCATACCTAGAATGAACTGGGAAGAATGAATTCCTGAAAAGCTTTAGGAAAAAATGATTTTGAAATATTAACCTTTCTGTCCCTGAAACCAGGTTTATTTTTCTTTTTCTTCTTTGGTTTCTCCTCGTCTTCTTTTGGCTTATTTACTTCCTGCTCTTCTTTTTCCAAAAGCGCTTTCTGTGCCGCCTCGACACGAAAGTATTTGCTTAGCCTTAAAATGATATATTTTTAAGTACTTCCTTCAATAAAGTACAACCTGTGACAATAAAGTTCGGTGAATGACGTCAAATTGCTAACGGTCGTAAGAGTGCACCATCGTCGTATCCTGTCCCAGACAGGTCGAGACATGTTTAAACAAATTTGAGAGAATCAGCGCTGCGAGTGTGTTTATTGTGTTTAAACAGGACATAGAAGAGAGAAGGCATAGTACGTGTGGTCGAAACCCAAAATGGATCGGCGAATGAAAGAGACTCGTGAAATGATGACAACAGTTTACAAAGAAAGTGCTATTACTTTGAAGTGTGTTTATGAGTGGTTTAAACGGTTCCGAGGAGGCCGGAACACCGTAGAAGACGCCCCCCGAAGTGGCCAGACATCCAACGTAATGTTACAACCCAACTGAAGGCTATCCTTAAAAACGACTACGCCAGGAGTTTCCAGGACTTGTACAGGCGTTCCCAGAAGTGCATTACCATCGACGGGGATTACTTTGAAGGATAGTAACTGCTGTTTCATGTAAGCGAGCAATCCACTCTCAATATGCCATCATTCACCGAACTTTATTGTCACAGGTTGTATTTATTAATGTATTACAGTGATTGTATTATTTCCTCACCAACTCCAATCGATCCATACGCTCACAAACACTCCCAACACTATAGAATACCACACTACTTGTAAACGAGGTGCTTTAGTTTTTTTATGCCCAAAATTGGTATAAGAATTACACTGATCACTACACACGGCAGGCACACCGGAAACTCTAGGCACAGGGAGTCGAGTCAATGCTGGAGATGTGCGATGAGGTATGCAGGTGGTATAATTGAATTTTTTTAGTAAGCTCAGAGGGAGTCTTAAGCGTAGCATATTGTCACGATAACCTGCAAGATAAAAAATAAAAATAAAAAAATTAAAAAAAAATAAAAAAAAGAAGAAGCAAGGTACTTTAGAAAAATAATTTAAATATATTTTTTATTGAAATTATAATAATTTTTTTTTATTATTTGACAAACACTTTTTTGTGAAAATAATAATAATTAATAATAATGTAACAGCAGTAGGGAAGAAACCAACCAGACAATCCGGAGGAAAACTTTCATGTTGTCCCCCAACAGGCCAAAAGCCCAAAAACAGGGTTAATGAAATACAATAAACAAAAAAGAAATGACAAAAATTAAATCTAAACCAACAGGAGATTAGTTCAATATGATAATTAGTATAATAATAATAATAATAATAATAATAATAATAATAATAATAATAATAACTTCAATCATGGCTCGGAAAGCAACTCCACGGTAGACAAAAAAGCGTCGAACTTTTGGTTGAGTGAAGGGAGTCTCTTTGGGGAAACTGAAGGAACCATGATTGCCATACAAGACCAGGTTATTAACACTAAAAGCTACAGAAAACATATTATCAAAGATTCGACTGACGGGTCTTGCAGGAAATGCCATATCGCAGAGGAAACCATCCAACACGTCATATCCAGTTGCAAAATACTCACGCAGACAGATTATTTACACAGACATAACCAGGTAGCCAACATCATACATCAACATCTAGCTAAGATACACAAGCTAAGGGATATTCACACTCCTTACTATAAATATATCCCCGACACTGTCTTAGAGAACACCACACATAAACTATATTTTGACAGAGCTATAATCACTGACAAAACTATCCCTCATAACAGACCAGACATTACACTAGTAGATAAGCAAAACAAAGTGACTTACATAATTGATATCTCCATCCCCAACACACACAATTTACAAAAGACATACACTGACAAAATCACTAAATATACGGATCTTGCACTTGAAATAAAACGCCTTTGGGGAGTTAACAGAGTACACATTGTTCCTATCGTTGTTTCTGCCACTGGGGTTATTCCACACTCGCTACACAAAAGCCTGTCAACACTAAATTTAAACCCACACTTATACAAAACCTTACAGAGAGCCACAATTCTAAACACCTGTCACATAGTAAGGAAATTCCTACACCCAAACATCAATACTCCCACGAGTGCATAACTTTCCCTCCCTCGTATTTGAGTCCCTTGGACTTTGGCCCTCTTTTGGGTCCGCCTCTGGGATTGGCTTCCGGACTTGATCCGAGTTTGGCTTCCCCAAACAATGATAATAATAATAATAATCTGTTTCAGTTCAGTTTTATTTATTTTATTTCAAGATAATTTTTACAAAATTTACGAGAATCATATTTTCATAAAAAAATTTATAAAAATTTAAATTATTTTACAATAGCACTTCTTCTACAATACCATTATCAACTATAAGATTTTCAATTCTTTCATATAATATTTTTCAGAGGCCAATTTCGAAACCCAAAATCCGAAGCCCTTTCTGGGCTTATATGGATATAAATCTGGGCATACATAAATATATACAATTTTTAAACAATGTTATTCCATTTAATATATAAAGGAAACTCTTTTCGTAAAACTTCTTTCATCCAAATTTTTCCAATATAAAAAAACTAGACTTAATTGAATTAAAAGACGTTAAATTAAGCATCCATTCTGGGGGACAACACTTACCTAACCTAACACTTTATTTGTCTTTCTCGCTTTCCAAAATTATTAAAAATCTGAGGCATGTCAAAAATTATACTCTTCCGTAACGAATATTCTTGTTTTTTTAAATAATTTTTCAAAAAATAATTTTGTGTGAATACCATATATTCAAATAAAGTTTCGATTTTTAAAATGTTTATTTCCTTATACTGATGTTCTATTGGACGTTCTTGTAACTTAGTGCCATATGTTATTTGTATAATGATTTTATTTTGTATCTTAATAATAATATCTTTAAAGTCTATTCCAAACTTATACAATAAAAACCATATCGTGATTCAAATAAAGAATTATAATCAGGGGTGGATCTGGAATTATTTTTTTTTTGTGGCCACTGTTTAGCCACTTTCATATTATTTTAGCCACCAGTGTTGCCAACTCAAAAAAGTGTTTCCCTCTAAATTCGAGCAAAATAATCCACTGAATTCAATTGTACATATGAAATTAAATTCACTAAATTCAGAGGGTTTTTGCATAATTTTTATGTAAAATCCACAAAATTTATCGGAATATCTACTAATTGGCAACAATGATCCCGATAATGCAGGTGTCAATGCTCAAACGTCAAATATGGACAACTTAAATGATCCGAATAATTTTAAACTTCAAGTTAGAAGTAATTCAAGAATAGCCCCAAGTGAGAATGACGATTAAGGAAAATTATGATATAAACATGATTTTTTTTTTCACCACCGACTTTTGCCACTTCAATTTTTTGGGGCCATTGGTGAAAGTGGCGATCAGCAGCGCAACCCCTGACAAATCATTTTTCTAATGTAAATAGGGCAATAAGGACTGATATGGTAAATTAGTCATATAACCTTATGTAATAAATAAATAAATAAATAAATAAATAAATAAATAAATAAATTCAGGGAGAATTAATAAGCAAAGCCATCAGCTCTCACAACCAGTGAGTGTTAAATACATTCTTCCAAGGATGACAGATTTCCATCAAAAATCCTAATCCAATAGTGATTTCATATAGAGAGATATCTACAATAATGAAATATCTCAGGCACTAGGTCTAGGGTGACCAGATCTTTTACGATGCTAATCCGAAACACAGCCATGAAGAATCCGGAACAAATCCAAAAAACGTAATTTTTGACAATTAAATCTATCAATATCCAATTAATATATATTTATCCTTTTCATTAAAAAAGGATGCTTACTTATTGCAGGGCAGTACACTGAAATCAGGAATGTCCCGCAAAATCCGGGACATCTGGTCACCGTAATTAGGTCCTCATCAAAGAAAAAAAGGCTCAAACCTTGCTACAGCAAAGAACTGACATTTTCATATGCTGTGGGCATCCCACTTATTACTTGCTAATCGGATATAAATACATCGCATATCAATCCCTATCTTTCCGAGTCATTTGCAAGCATCGACGTTAAATTCTGTCTGCAATGGATATTTTGATCCCTACATAACACAACACCCTGCATCTTGGATATGCAGATGGTGGCTAAGATTGCGGGGTGGGAGGGGCGGTCGCTAGTTAAGGAAAAACAACTGACTACTTCTTTTACTGATTACTTAACGATGATCAGACGCTTGTACTGCTTATTATATAAGATGAGTGGATGCACCGATTGCAATTTGTACGTGTTAATCCTCTTTGTCTATATTAACTACTCATAATGCTTATTTCAATCACATCTTAATACGCAGCGCATTTGGCATCAAATTACTTATAACGTATATATACCTGTCTCCGATGATAATTCTTATATTTTTTTACGATGGTGATAATTTTAAACTATATTTTGACATTTAGATTCCAAATTGTATAACTGATTTCGGAAGAAAGGGATTCCACAACAACAAACAAATTGAATTGAACGACGAATCTATAGCTACTACATTTCTATTGCTATCACGTACAATATTCAAGAAATATTTTTTTACTTGGGTATAACTAAAACGTGGAAACGGAAATGGCTGAATGAATGAGATCTGCTTATGTTAATATTAATATGCTTAGTTCATATGAATTTATTATTTGATTTCATTAAATAATATATAATTATGTAGTTCTTAGTATAAAAAAAAAGATAGTACAAGCTCATGGTGAGTTTTAAAAGTCTCGTAAAAAAGAGTAACCGCATCTCATTGTCCGGCTTTCGTGAACAGCCAATAGGATCGCAGGAATGACATTTTTGCCGCGAAAACTTTGGCGGCAGAAGATTTCGTTTGTGTGCGGTAATTTTGGAAGATCGTTTCGCTGTGGTGGACCGTTCTTCAGGCGGAAGAATAACCATTATTTGCTTCTCTAGCCTAGATTTGTATCATCGAAAATGTTTGAAGCACGTCTTGTACAGGGATCTCTATTAAAAAAGGTTTTGGAGTCCATCAAAGACTTATTAAACGAAGCAACATGGGATTGCGCAGCTACGGGAATCAGCTTGCAGGCCATGGACAGTTCTCACGTTAGTTTGGTTTCTTTGAATCTTCGAAGCGATGGCTTCGACAAATACCGATGCGATAGAAATATTTCGCTCGGAATGAATCTAGGAAGGTACGTGTAATGGGTAGTTTGGGATTTCGATGATTATCTATCTGTGACTACGCAATCCTTTCCTCTGTGACGAAGTCCCAGACAAAAGAATTGTTGAAGTCGCCTTAAGATGCCGAGATGTGATCCTTGAGCAGGATTATATTTTTAGTTTATAATTTATTCTTTTATTCACTTTTAAGGACATGTCTTTACTTGTTATTCATAAGAGATGTGTTGCGTAACGTAATATTTATTTTCTTTTATAGCATGTCGAAAATAATGAAATGTGCTGCCAATGATGACATAATTACGATAAAGGCGCAAGATGATGCCGACACAGTAACGTTTGTTTTTGAATCTCCAAGTGAGCATAGAATTTTTGGTTATCATATTTTTAAATTTAACTCGAACGAGATGATTATAATATTTTTTTTTTTTTTTTGTTATTTAATACAGATCAAGAAAAAGTCTCAGATTATGAAATGAAATTGATGAATTTAGATACAGAGCACTTAGGCATTCCAGTATGTAATTTTTTTTATCTTAAATGTAAAATTGCAATTAAACAGAAAAAATAGAGTAAATTTTTCCCAACAAAACCAGTCGTTCACGAGATGTGTACTAAAAGCACGAATGAACCACGGGTTTTCTCCTCTGGCGACGAGGTGTAGGTGACCTTCTTCGGCATGCATGCAGTTGGTCACGTACGTGGAGCTCGCAAGTTGCTGCCTGGTATTGTGAGCCTGAGTGAGTGTAGTACTCTCCTGTGGGGTATTCGATTTTCTCGAAAGGCAAAACCATCAACAAAGAGCACTATGCGACAACCCTTTGTCGTGTTTGAGATGCTGTACAGAGGTTGAATCAAAAGTAGTGGCCAATTCGGGAAGGGGGGGTTAGAGTTTGACAGTGGCTCCTACTCCTACGAGGGAGTTTTGCGCCATCCCATTTATAACGACTGCTACGAGATGACAGTAGCAGTCGGGACCGACGGCTTAACGTGCCCTCCGAAGCACGGGGGGTTTCATGATGGAAGAGCTGCTGGGGATAAACGAACCAGAGGCTGTCACCAACTGCTGGAACACCAGCTATGGTCAATCGGCAAATGGGTCAGACCAAAGTCCCCCAACAGCCGCGCCCCAAATAGCTGTCCCGCCAGCAGTGGCCCTCAAGCCCAGGCCGTCACCCAACCAGCAGCTGGCCGCGCCTGAAGTTGCTGAACTCCATCGATTGGCAAACCAACCGACGAGACAACCAGGCCACGGCCACCCCCTTGTCATTATGGTAAAGGGGACCAGTGCGCGAGTAGCAGCCGCAGAAATTTGCAGGGTGTGACCAATGAACTGAGCACGACAGTGGTTCTCCCGCTTTTCGTCTGCAGATATGGGCCTGGAAGATGCACCAAGGAGCGGAAGACCCAAAGAAGTGGATGACGCAGCCCTACGGCAACAAATGGAAGCCGACCCAGGCAGCACCACCCGTGGACTAGCGGCAGACATACGGACATCACAATAGAGTGTGGCTTGACGTCTGCACGCCATGGGAAAGGTGAACAGGAGCTGCTGAGTTGTCCCCCACGAGCTGACGCTCGCGCAAGCACAACAACGGGTGAAGGTGTGTCATCAACTGCTGGAAAAAAATCGAGGTTCTGCCACATCCTTCAATAGTCTTTTTGCTTTTGAACAAAAACATGTTTCTTTAAACTTTTGAGACGCACCTTAGCAAAACTTTGGATAACGATTTCAAGCATTTTTTTTTTGAGAATTTTGAAAATTGGATAAGGAAAATTACGCTTAGAATTTTGCGGAGAACTATGCTAGGTACTTTATGACCATCGGACCTGATACATTCTGTATAAAGAATGAATAAGGAAAATACATACTATGAGGTGCTACCGAAAATAAAATATGTACCTCTATAAAATACGGAACTTACTCGATCTTTTAATTTCCACTGTTACCTTCAAAGTAGTCTCCTTGGGCATCTATATATCATGATGTTCCCATTCTGGAAGCACTTTTGGAAGTTTCCAGGTTGGAGCATGTTTAGCACCTGCTGTGATTCCACTTGGATCACTTCAACGGAGTCAAATCGCCGCTCTTTCAGCCGCAATTTCAATTATCGGAAGAAATAAGAAGAGGAAAGCGGTAGAAATCGCAGGGTGCCAGGGGATAGCAGTCATGTTGTTTCTGTTGAGGAGGTCCCTCAGCAAGCGATTTGTGCTTCGGAGCATTGTCTTAATGAAGCAGCCAGTCTTTCTTTGTCCTTTTGCACCTCACGTTTTCCCTCAAAACATCCCATATGACAGTCCAAGGCGATCAGAACATCGTGGATGGTCTGACTTCAGTCCTGTCGGATCAAGTCATGCACTTTCGTGATCATTTCCAGAGTTGTGCTTGTTGACGGTTGACCAGAATGCAGGTCGTTTTCTACAGACTCCTGCCATCTTTGAAATGCTTAAACCAGTCAAATGTTTGGGTTTGGACTAAAGTTTGTTCACCAAAAGCCTCCTTCAACAGTCTGTGGGTTTCAGCCGCAGTTTTCTTCAGCTTTAATATCAAGAATCGCAACACAACCATCACAGAGTGACAAAAACAGCTCAAACTCAAAGTCACGTTGACATAGGATGAGACTGATTGGCACAATTACAGCTGAGACATACTCCTAACACCATCTATCGGCAAAACTTCGTACCTCTCACGGTTCGGTCAGAATAAAACAATTTTGGGAATTTTGGGTAGCACCTCCTCGTATGATCATAATAAAATTGGTTTTGCTATTCTGTTTTATTAAATTAATTTCCAATTTGACGTCTTAAACACTTAAACTTCTTACATGAATTTTTTCCTTTGCAGTCCTCAAAAAGTGACGTCCTCTTTAAAATCTATCAATAAATTTGTTATTTATGCAATTTTCAGGAAACTGATTATAGTTGCATAATAAAGATGCCTGCAGCAGAATTTCAACGAATTTGCAGAGATCTAAGTCAAATTGGAGATTCTGTCGTCATCACATGTGGCAAAGAAGGAGTAAAATTCTCTGCCTCAGGTGATTTAGGAACAGGTAAGACAAATTTGTCATTGCTTAATTTTGCATTAATTCTTTTAGCATCCATGGAGTGTGTGTGGAAAGGGGTGGGGACTATGTCGAAAAGTGAATAGTGCATTACATAGAGGAGAAATGTGAGTATCAGATACAAAAAGAATTTTGAAAATCGGTTAAAAAATAAAAAACTTACAGCCATGGAGGCATTACCTTTCAGCCCACACTCGTATATGCCATGTCAGTATATTAAAATTTATATTCTAATTTTGCTTGAAATTCGTTTGAATTGTCCCATTGTGCATACAGTAACTCTTGCCACTTCCCCAATTTATATGCTTTTTAAGTCAAAATTTTTCGTATGCATGCACATTGGTCAATATGCCACAGTCCAGTACTCTCTAGATATACATTACATGATCAAAGGAGTTGGGACACCCCTGTGAACACCTGGGGTGTTTCTCCTGGACTGGACTAGGCCCGCTCATCAAGGTGGACGGAAGCCTCAATGCTGATGGGTACAGGACCATTCTGGATAACGGGGCACTTCCAGCGCTGTGGGAACACTTCAGTGACGGGCTGTTCCTCTTCAGCACGACAATGTGTCTTGCCACAAAGCAAGATCCATATCTGACTGGTTTGATGAGATGCGGGTTGAAGAACTGGATTGGCCCACCCAGAGTCCTGATCTCGACCCCATCGAACATCTTTGGGACGAATTGGAACGACGTGCGAGAACCAGGATGGTTCGCCCTACATCTGTCCAGGAACCGACCACGACACTCCTCTAGGAACGGAGGTCTGTATGTCATATAGGATGGAGGCAGTGATAGCAGCTCGGGATGGTCCTACACATTACTGATTGAAGCTTTTTGCTGCTTTACGGTAGAGCAACAGATGTCCCAACTCCTTTGATCATGTAGTGTATTTATACAGTCTTAATTAGTGAGACAGCCCGTTTGGTGTCACCAGTGCTTCGTCTCGGTGCAGAGTTCCATTGTTGGGCATTATCGGGTATAGGCCTAATGCGTAAACACATTCCACGAGGGTCTGAATGATAATACACAACAAGAAATACAAATAAAACGAATCATATCAATTCGAACATTTTCTAACAATATTTTCTGGACAATAATTAAATTAATAAATTCTGGGATTATATTCATTTTCGGGGATGTTTCCGGGGACTGTGCCCAGAAACCGGGAATGTCTGGTCACACTAATTTAGATTTTTTTTTAGGGGGGGTGTTTTTTTACGAAGTTTGGATTTTATGAATAAATATTATTGGTCCCCTGAAATTAGTAAAAATGAGGTTCTACTGTACAAGCTCTTAACAAATTCAAATCAAGATGGTATCAAACACTTGCCTCAATACTGCACTATCTCATCATCTACGGAAATTATTACCAGTATATGAATATTAAAAACCAGTTGGCTCAATATTTTTAACCAAATAATTTGTCAAAAAGTGATGACACTGCAATATACTGATAGAAAAATTTTTGGTCAAAATAGGCTATTCCCAGCCAATAACAAAGGACAAATTGCCGTAACATGGCTGCGTGACTATAACAAAATGCATATTCTTCTTTCCTTAATAGAGTTCTCCAGCATTCTTTAAAAAAATAATAATTAGAATCCTGTTATCACATCATACTTGCCAACTTTTACGTTTTACACAAAATTTACGCTTTTATTACCATTTTACGCTTTATATAAAGGATTTTATGGTTTTCCATAATTTCCCAGTTGGTGAAATGTTGAATTCCTCTCCTACACGAGTAGGCGAAGGAACACATTATTACGGAAATTAAATTCTTAAAGCAGGACTATTTTTTCCATCATAAAGGGCATGGCCTTCGAGATATTAGGCCTCTGCATCAAGTATCATTTCAATGTTTTCCTTCGTGTCAGAAGTTCAACTTTTTAACGCTGGAGGGGTTCATCAGGGAAATCCAATGGAGAATTCAAGGTAAAATTTGGATGGATGGATTTTCAGCCTGCATCTCCCCTTTTATCCAGAAGACTAGCTGTTTGGGATGAAAGGGTGATGGTGAAATAGACAAACAAACATCCATGCCCTCGGTGAGATTCGAACCCGCGACTCGCTGGTTACGAGAGCGGCAAGACCTGCACCGCAATGCTCTCGGCCACCGAGCCGGCTATGGTAAAATTTTAAGTTGGATAAAGTAGATCAGGACGAGAGCATCATGTAGTTCTTTATCCTTGAAGAGCACCAAACTAGCCATAGAGATAAACAACTAGCGGTCAAAACTTGAAAATGCCTAGACACTTGATTTCAAGCCCCATGCGGAGGCCTAATATCTCGAAGCCCACGATAAAAAACGCGAAATACTTAAGTTTTAGTCTTGAGTGAAATTGTTGATAAAATAAAATATTCCAGACTTTAAGAGAGAATTATTAAAAATTTCTGTTCATATCTTCATCACGGAAGGGCGAAAAATTTGCTTTCTGTAAAGTGTGCAAATGTGACTTTGATGGGAAAAATGCGATTACGAACCATGCCATAGGCCTAATTATACGATTATATAAATTTGCATAGGCCTAACTATAATATGAAGGATTTTACTCTTTTTATTTTCTGAAAGTTGGCAGGTATGTCACATGATGAGTCGTGGCCCCATCAACTAACAAGAAACAAGTATCAGGTCGTTGCATTTCAAATGTCGGATTGTAGAGGTCATCTTTAATGGCTCTCTAGAAAGGACACCTTGACGCGTGCTATTCGAAATAACCCCCATTGCAATCCAAACAATGTTGCCAACGATTTGGCAGCTTCTCGAGCCCTCTTTGATAGAATCCATGGTCACGGGACTCAATGTGTTTTTGACGTCTGCTTGGGTTACGAATTTTTTCCTCCGGAGAAAATTGTCCAGGCTCTGGAAAAGATGGTAATCGGTAGGGGAGAGGTCGAGAGAGTAAGGATGTTCCACCAAACTCTAACCATGAGCTTCCTGGGGTGTAATGGGGGTTTAGGGAACTGTCGCTAGGGTTCATCAGCATCCAGCCACTGTGCTGACAGTTTCCTATTGTTGTATAGGAACCACTTCTCGTCACAGGTGACAATGCGACCAAGAATCCCTGCTTCTTCTTGGTGCAAAAGCAATTCCGTACACACCTCCAACGCCGCTCCTTTTGGTTTTCCGTAAGTTCATGTGGAACCCATTTGTCCTGCTTTTTCACCTTGCCGATGAACCTAAACTGCCTACAGACAGTCGACGCTGATACAACATGATCCCCTGTGAGGTCCCGAACAATTTTTGACGGGTCCTCTTCCACAGATCAGCGTCATTCAACACGTTGGGTGATCTGCCGCGTGGCTCATTTGCCAGGTCCGTCACTTCCAGCCAGAATTTTCGGAACCAGCGTTGGACAATACATTTGTTTATGGTGCCTACACCTGAATACCTTATTGATGTTTCAAGAGGCGTTGGATGCAGTGTGATTCAACCTGCACTCGTAATGCATTATCACACACAATTCGTATGAAGTCATGACTATCTTCGCTTGGGTTCAAACGCTATTAAATATCGCAGACATGCAAATTTCAGGCAGCTGGTCGCTGATAGGTTTATCTATTGGGATGTGCCACTTTGTTATGGGTACTTGCTATGAAACGTGGAACCTACCTCGAAATCCGACATTAGATATGCAACGACCTGATAAACCGAATTACGATGAATGATCCCAATTTAGAGACATGTTTCAAAAAAATTATGATTTTGTCAGGGAAGTGGGAATCCTGCAATTGCACGCGGCACTCTTTAACAGCTGCAAATTTCATTACACAATCTGGATAGGAAAAAGATGCAGCGAGTTCTACTTTTTTTTTTTTTGTAACCTCAATCCGGATACTTTTCGGACAGGCCTCGTGTATCTCAATCTGAAAATTTGAACCTTGCCTTACATTTTTATTAGATTTTACTTACGTTTTCACAAAGATTTGTATACATTTTTTAGGTAATATAAAATTAGCTCAAACAGCTAATGTCGACAAGGAAGAAGAAGCTGTGGTTATCGAAATGCAAGAGCCCGTCTCTTTGACGTTTGCATGCCGTTACCTTAATTCATTTACGAAAGCAACTCCTTTGTCCGGCCAAGTTCAACTTTCAATGTCATCAGATGTTCCTTTAGGTAAGGCCATTAAAATTTCTCGTCGCTTAGCAGAGAAGGCAAAAACATTTATCTAATTCTCAGTTTTATACTCTTTATTTTACAGTGGTCGAATACAAAATCGAAGACATTGGCTACGTTCGTTATTATTTGGCCCCAAAAATAGAAGACGGGGATGAGAATTAAGAGTTTCCGTTCTTGGAAGTTTTAAACACGGGGTGGGGGGGATATAGTTATTTTTAATATTTTTACGATTTGCACACAACTTTATTTTTCTTTTTAAATTAAATTTTTATTATCAATATAAGTACAATAATTTTTTGTTAGAAAATTTGTTCTCAAACCATATTGTAATAATAATAACACTTGTTGCTTAACACTTGCGTTTGTCTTTTTCAGTCAGTGAAACGATTTCGTATTTACAGATAACAGAAGTTTTTGGAATGCATTAAATAAAATGAAGAAGAGTTAACAACAAATTGTATGGAAATTCTAATAAAATATTGTTTTTCTTTGTAATATATTGCACAAAGAATCCGTATCTTCTCCTAAATTTCTCGCTTTGCCATCACTCGGCGCTCAAATGACGACAAAAAAATATATATATAGCTTTACATCACTGGGTATTATTTACATAATTATCATACATCTAAACAACATGCAAACAATAATTAAACATCATATAAATAAATTCCTGTCAACGGTATAGAATACTTTGAATACACTACCTTAACGACGTTTATATCCAAAATGAATACTCCGACTAATTATTATTATACATTAATTTACCTCTGAGGTTCTAATTCAGTTTTAATTGCTTAAACAAAACCGGGAAGAATTTGAATAAAAAAAAATACAAACGAGTTTAAACAATAATACGAGGAACAATTAAAAAACCTAACATTTATATCCTAGTTTAATTTAATATATAAATATATACACAGATGCTTCTCGACTTTAAAAAAAAGGTAAATAAATAAAAATGACAATGTTGAAGACGCTTACTTAAAACATGATCTAATTTAAAAATTTAAAAAAAAAACATAGTTCAATTACAATACATGAACACTATAGACAAGCATATCTTTAATATACATCCATTTACATAAAATAAAAAATAATAAATATCAATGTCGATCACGATATATACAACAACAACAAACAGTCTTTCCCTTTATAACAACAAAAAAACAGCTGCCAAATGCAAAATGAACGACGACGGCCCAACAGCGAACACGATGTCTTTGCAAAGATTAAAATTAGAGATTACGTACAATGGAATTTTTAAAGAAAATTGATCTCTTAATTTAAATTACTTTAGAATGAAGAGGACTCAACATAGGAAGAACAAGTTGGTTTGTTTTTTGTTTTTTTCCATTCATAAATATGCTTTAGGTATTGAAATATACATATGTTAATTTATAATGACAACTATGATAGGAGAATGGTGTTTGGAAAATACTTTCATAATTTAAGAATTCCCCTGGCAACTAAAGATTCTTTCATGGTATTGAACAATTGCAACTGCTGCTCAGGTGCGAGAGAGTAGACCTGCTGCAGAAGCTTCTGCGGACTAGCTGATCTGTAAAGATTAAACATGTTTTTAATTGGAATTTGCAACTAATAATTTTCTGCATATAAAAGGTGTATATTGGGTGTCCCAAAAATGAACGACGGATTTGAAAAATCAATCAACGTAAGGCAATAGAAATGTACAGTTTGCTATGATCTCCTTAGGAACCAGGAAATTTATTCACACCATGTTTCAAAATTAGTTACTGTTCAGAGGGGGAAGCAAAATAATATAATATTTAAGGGGTGATACTTTAAATGAAACCCCGAAACTTAAGAATGAACGTGGCTCGTTAAAAGACTTATTTTGGTTTAAAAAAAATGCAATATTTATTTATAAAATATCAAAATATTCTATACAAAAGAATGTTCTATACAATATGATTTAATTGAGGAATAGGCATTGCGATCTCAATTACAAAAGAAAAAATATTTCTCGGAATAAAATAAAGAAATACTTAAATGTACGTTAAATATACAGCAAAACACTGTAACGAGAAATATTAATCGCTACATTGAGTGAATTAACTTTAAATATAAAAAAAGAATTGAGACAGACCAATTCCTTATAAAAAATAAGGAAAAGAAATTTCAAATTCCCATTATGTCTAAAGAAAGACTGCGAAATGATAATCAATTATTAATGGGGAATAAAAAATGAAATTGTGCAGCATGGCGTCCCTTGTGCGCGTTATTGTTGAAATAGCATTAAAAGAAATTTCATTATTACCTAAACAATGAAATACAATGCTGCTCGATAAAGAACCATGGCTGCCGCGAGAAAGTGAGAAATTCAGTAAAAAACTAAACATTGAACGGCAGTGTAGGAGTAATTTTCAGAGCATTGGAATGAAAATGATAAACTGAAGTTGAACGCCATGCTTCAAGCTAGGAAGGACGTAGAGGACCAGAAGGAGGGACAGAAGCTAGAAGTGGTCTGTCTGAAAATAAAAAAAAACAGTAACCACGGAAAGAACATCAACAATAGTGGGACACACATCCTCGTGATCACAAAAATTATTTGCGAGGGACAACTAGCTGCAGACAGTGAGAATCACGTGGAGATTTTTTAATTAACATTTATTAAAACAATATATACTCAACAATCACTGTCTGCAAAACAGTAAAAAAAACTTAAAGAATAGAAAAAATAGAAACTTAAATTATATCCGAGTTTTCCCGAACAGTTACAAAGTTCGTCAACAGATGGTGCTGCTGACGGGGCAAAATTATAGGCATATTCAGCATCTCAGATCTGACTGGATCTGAGGTGCAAAGCATTCGGCAACTGACTGACTGCTCAGAAAACGTGTTCAGCAGAGGAATTGTGACATCATAATCTAGTCAGAATCGTGACGTAAAGCTCAGTCGAAAAAATTCTTGACTGAAGTCAGAAACTTAATCCATGACGTACCCTCCCTTTTGTCCACCACAGGATCAAGGAAGATTAAAGAAAAATACGGGTTGCCCCCTCCCCTTATCTGTGATAGGGGTTCTCAAAAGGGTGTGCTACAGTACAGCCATGCATTGTGAAATTGGTTGGCTGTACAGCAAGAAAAAAACGTAAGAAAATGTAAATATAATTAAAGTATCCTACGAGAAATTAAAGTTTGAGAACTCCTGCACACGATCGTTACACTACGAAAACTTTTGGCAACATTTTCCCTCCTACTACAGGAAAGTGCGATAGTATTAAAAACATTTAGTTTTCGTTTATATCTCGAAAATGGCAGCAGTTGATGATAGTCGTTATCGCACTTTCAATGGGCTTGGGACAGTGACGATTTTATTACTAATCGCCATGTTTATTTTCAAGCATGCTCAATGGACCATCATAATCATCTATTCTGCAAGTCGATGTCACTTCAATCTTCAAGTCAGTCAGCTTTTGCGTTCGGCACATCGACCCAGATCAGCTCAGATGCAAGTCAGAAAATCACATGACCTAGCCAGATCTGACTCAGATTTGAGTTGCTGAAAATGCCATATAAAACAATGTTTTCAAAATAACCACCATTTGTAGCAACAACATGGTGCAGTCTGAGGACAAATTTCGCAGATGCCCGTGCAAACATTTTAGTTGGAATGCTGAGCCAGGTATAGAATGCCTATCTGATGGGACGGAATGCGTAGCGAATAGCAGCATTTGTTGATGAACTTTGAAACTTGGTGCGAATAAATTCTCTGGTTTCCTAAGCAGCACGCAGCAAATTGTACATTTCTATCGCCTTCCGTTTTTCGTTAATTGATTTTTCAAATCGTCCACTCATTTTTGGGATACACGGTAATAGAATATGTTAGTGATCCATTCCCACATGGAAACTATTTATCAACATAATATTATAAAAGTAAAAAGAAAAATGAATTACATTCTACTATGGACACCCTAAAAAGTAAAGCTTAAGCTACAAATCACTGGGACAAAGCAAACTTCCAGTTTCAAACCAGAAGTTGAAAAGCAAGTTTGTTTCAAACGTTTGCGAGTAGTAGTTTAAAACTAGGCAAATATAAAAAAATGTCACTTTGTAAAATACTTGGAACCAGCTGTATGGCATTCATGTGCTCCATGAGAAGACTGGCGAATACGAGGGAAAACCAAAATGTAATTGAGTAAATTTTTCACAGCAGACCCTTCATGAATTTGCAAACCTCGTCATTATATACATTTTGAACTATTAACATTGATCTACTTCTCAACATAACAACCATTCACATTTAAGCATTTGTCCCAACGTGAGAACAACTTTTTGATGCCCATAGCATAGAATTCGTTCGTCTGTGAGACATTTTCACACCCAGCTTGAACTTGGCACACAAGTTGCACACATTTGTCAATGTCATGCGAGTATCACAGTACACATAACTCGCAATGGATTTCAGAAGCCATTTGTCCGTTTGACCATAGAAACCTGACTACACTTTGGATCTCCACAGCCTCGAACATCTCCAGCTTACCTGCCATTTTGGAACACCTGTAGCTCTGCATCCAGAAAGTGGAAAATTACATGCTCTTCAAAATGTACAAGGTCTTTATAATTAAAAAAAAAAACTACTGGACCAAAAGCTGTAATACTTGGTAATATTATACAAGAGGCATAGGAAGTTCATACACATCAAAAAAATAATTAGTTCAAAAGGTCACCACCAGCATGGAATGGTGCTCTATGCAATATTCGTATACGAAATTAGACAAGAAGACACAGGTTAACAAGTCTTTAATCGTTACTAAAATTAGTTACATGTTGAATGTGGCCTCCACCATTTACTGAAAGCAGGTTACACCGGATTACTGTGTTCTCAACTGTAGCTCGTAGCATATCAGGAGGAATGTTGCGCATCTGTCGGCGTATCGCATCTTTCAGTTCTGCCAAATTCCTGAAGTTATCACCATAAACAGTGGCTTTGAGGTAACCCCAGAGTCAGAAGTCACAGGGGTTGATATCTGGTGAACTGGGTGGCCAAGAAAGGGGGAAGTTTCGGCCTATAATCCGTTCATCTGTGAAATGTTGCGGAAGTAACTGTTTGACACATATACCAATATGAGGTGGAGCCCCATCCTGCATAAAAATCGTTGTGTCTAAAATGCCACGTTGCTGAAGTTCTGGTATCACAAAACTTCTTAGCATCGACGCCATGCGAGCAGCAGTCACAGTGCATGTCACGAGTCCATCTCTCGACTGCTCTTCAAAAAAATGCAGTCCAATTATGCAAACCACACCACACGGTAACTTTAGGAGAATGCAATGGAATTTGGTGGAGAACATGAGGAGGACTGGTGGCCCAAATCCTGCAGTTATGGGTGTTGTGACATCCCCATTCAGGTAAAAATGGGCCTCGTCCGTCCACAAAATGTTCCATGGTCAATGCTCGTCCACCTCCATTCATGCAAGGAATTCCAATGTGAAGGTTTCTCTACGAGGAAGATCGTTAGGTTCGAGTTGTTGGACAAGGTGGATTTTGTATGGGTAGTACCGCAGCACTTTACGTACGATCTTGTACACCGTACTCAGTGGCAAGTCCATTCGACGTGCAACAGCAATTACGCTGCACGCCCCTTGTGAGGTTTCCATTTTTGCTTCCTGTACGGCTACTGAAACAGCCTCCACGGCTGCCTCAGAGACGGGTTTCCTTCCTCGGGCAGGTGCTACCGATAACAAACCTGTGGCTTCAAACTTTGTCATCAGCTTCTTCAAACTCTGCAGTGTCATTGGCCCCGACGTACATGTATTCACTGAACGGTACAATAACGTTGCAAAGCCTGCCGTACATTGCTATTGCATTCATAATAACATTTAACCAGAAACGCACGGTCTTGCATGGTAACAGGCATCGTCGACTAGTAACAAATGAGGCATACTGACAACGAGGCTCCCTTTCTTATTTCTGAAAACCAAATGACTTGTAAAGCGCATGTGCATAACCACATTGTTAACCTGTGTCTTCGCGTCTAATTTCGTATACGAATATTGCATAGAGCGCCATTCCATGCTGTTGGTGACCTTTTGAACTAATTTTTTTTTTTTTGGTGGGTATGAATTTCCCATGCCCTCTTGAATAATATTATCAAGTATTATAGCTTTTGGTCCAGTAGTTTTTTTTTTTATGGCCATGTCAAAATGGAACTTTAATTATAAAGACCTTGTATATAATGATTTTTACAAATACCTGATGCTTTTGCTGTGAAAAATTTACTCAGTTACTTTTTGATTTCCCCATGTACATGGAGATTTCTTTTAAATTCTTCCCAGCGTCTGAACATCTTTCTATTGAACAATCCCGAATTAGAAAATCAGGAGATCGGTATTCCGTGATTACGTAACTGTCTTTTCTTCCTCAACAGAATTGAACAGAATAAGAAGAGTGAAGTAAATCTTATTTCCTCAACAATATCAACAAACACGTATAAGCATGCATGAAGCCAACTACTGTGAAAATGCCTGTTTCATTTCACTTGCAATTCAGTCCAAAAGTGTCCTGATAAGTAAGGTTCCACTATTTTTGCTATTTTGTTGTATTATTTATTTTATTTATTATTAGTACTGATAATCCAATACGTCCATCCAGGGCCTGTATGGCTAGAAGCCGACGAGTTGGGTCCCTGTATGAACCTGGATTAACGACTGCTGTATGATGGTCACAGCAGCCAGGGGGGTGAAGATCGTGAATCACGGATGGTCACCCATCCAGTGACTAGCCGTGCCTGATGTTGCTTAACCTCACAGAAGTTGTGTTGCAGTGAAAGCCCACCAGGCCACAGCCTCCCCCTGTAAGCAAGCTTATTTTTTTTTCGCTTCCCCTACCGTGCTCTCTAGTGTTTTGTTTAAGTTAATAACTAAATCAAAATACAAAAGCAATTACCTTATAAAGCTTGAAATGTAAACATTTACAAAGGTGGCCATCAAGAATTGACAATCAAACCGATCCATTATACCCCCATGGCCTGGAATTATATCACCAAAATCCTATGGGAAAAAAAAATATAAAAAAGACTTATAAGAGTAAATATTCTAAACATCTACGAGGGGCGGTCATAAAATCATTACAATCAGTCCTTCTCCACTTATTTATCTCCGAGGGCCACAAACTTTGCCCAACGATGGACAACTTGCTGGATGCCACTTTTATAGAAGCCCTCCTTTTGGCTGTTGAGGAATTTCTCCACCTCGAAGATGACCTCGTCATAGTCTTGAAAATGCCGCCCACGAGGCGAGTTCTTCAGGAGAAAGAAGAAGAAGTCGGTTGGGGCCAGATCGATTGAATATGGTGGATGGAGCAGTATTTCAAACCCCAGCTCCCTCGCAACGCCCATGGTCTCATGTGCAGAATGTGCTAGCGCATTGTCGTGCAGAAGTTTCACCCCTTTGGGCACCTTGCTTCACCACTTTAATTTGATGGCCTACAGATGGCGATATACACTCCCATGATTGTCTGGCCTTTCCGCACGTAGTCCATCGGATTCGTCATCGCTAGTGTTTAGTTTTTCTCCAATTCGTCATTATTAGATATTTTCTCCTATACGGAGGGTTGATTCAGATAAAATGAGACGAGTTTAAACGCCGCGTATGACCTTGACGGAATGTGATTTGCATGACTCGTCCACTATTCATGGGGATTAGCTTTGTATACACTTGTTGCTGTTATTTGGGGCATTTCGTGCTGAAACATGGCTTCCAAAATCACAGCTTTTTGGGAAGGGTATATGTTTGGCCTTTCCGACGCTAACTTTAGTCTTTCGTGCATTGTGGAATTAGGCAAACGAAATGGTATTGCATCCAAAGCTACTGTGGGTCGAATAATCAAAAAGAACAAATTACGACCATCTAATGATCGTGGACGAGCAGAGAAACAGACCAGAAACAAGCCCCAGCCAACACGCCCAGCTCAGGTGGTGCGAGAAATCCGGTCTGATGTGCTGAAAGAAAATCCCCCCACACAGAGAAGTCTAGCCCAAAGGAAAGGTATTTCACAGGCAACAGTCTCCAGAATAATTCATGACAATCTTGGGCTGGAGCGACGTCATAAAGCGCAAAAGTTTGGATCCACATGGACAAGGCATCAAGCCACACTGCCAAGTCATCTGTGGCTTACTACAGGAAGATGGAACAGGAGACGGGCATACGAGTTATTCCCTTCTCTCATGTGCCTGTAAAATCTCCTGACGCATCACCGATGGATTTCTGTGGTTTTGGTCTCCTGAAACGACGGCTCGGAAGTCGCCGACCAAACTCGGCCTGCCGGGCGATAGTCCAACAACGTGGCTCTCACATCGAACACAACCGATGCTGGCGCCACGATATTACACCATCGTAACAGAACTGCAAAGTCGTCTCATTATATCTGAATCAACCCTCCGTAAAAGGCTGTCCACATTGTGTACCTTTGAATTTTGATGTATCGACTGTCCAAAGTTCTCGCTGAAGAAGCTGACGTTGTCAGTCAAATGTACCTACGAGCTGTTATTAAACTCTTTTTGTGGAATTATGTATTTCTTTTCTTTATTGTAGTTGGCCATTGTCCACAGTTTCTGGCCTCGCACAGTTTGCGGACCACATATTTTCAAAAGCGAACGTTTTTCATGTTGATTGTAATGACTTTATGACCGCCCCTTGTAGAAAAGCAAAAATTTACAAAATATCCTTATATCCCACCTTTATTTTAAAAGCTCGTTTAAATCCACTCGCAAAAAATCCTCCAAAAGGCCCTATAACTGAACTAAATAGAGACATGGAGAGCGAATGCAGCAGAAATGGGTATGTTGTGAGAGTCTTTGGTAGATTAAGCTGGAAAAAAAAATTGATATTCAAAACATTTTTATAAACGTTTGTTCTCTTAAAAATGTTTGCTTCATTATCCTTACCATAGAACAGAATGCTTGCATAAAAGATGGTAAACTGTATTCAGAAGGCTGAAAAAGTGCTCCTGGAACACAGTCCATCGTCAAGCGATCATGGGCCTCTGAATATTGAATAGGGCAAACAAAATATGGATACTGGCACATGATATAGGACATCTAGTAGAAAATTACAACAAAAGGAAAAAAAGAAAATCAAAACAAACCCAAAATTCATTTCATTAACGGGTCATTTCATGTCAAGTCATCCAGACCATGGCACCCACTATCGAGTGAACAAGATTTTGTGTACTGCTATTGTACTTAATTTCACGAACTTGAGCCAATTTTTATTGCTCTATATACACTGAGTTAGCAAAACTCATGGGATAGCAAGCACATTGATTGATGGGCATGGCTCACGAATTCGCAGGGGTAACGGATTCTGAGAATGGACCATTAGACGTTGTGGGAAGAGCTTGGATAAGCGATTAATCAGAAATGGCACGTCGTCGCGAGTTGACGTCTTTTGAACGGGGTATGATAGTAGGTGCCCGACGCATGGGATGATCCATTTCGGCAGTGGTGCAGGAATTTGGCTTTCCCCGCTCAACTGTCTCCAGGGTGTATCGGGAATGGCTGGATGAAGGCATCACAGTCCACAACAGGCACCATACCGGGCGTCCAGCTGCCCTGAATGATCGTGACCGGCGACACCTGGGACGAATGATTCAGAGAGACAGGAGTGCAACAGTGCAGCAAATCACAGACCAGTTCAATACTGGCCACACTAGAAACGTCTCTCGGTGGATAATCCGTCGGAATCTGCATGCCCTCGGGTTTGGCAGCCGTCGCCCTACATGGGTGCTGATACTTACCCAGCATCATCGGACACTCTGGCGTGCATTTGTCACCAACCATCTTGGCTGGACTCTGCAACAGTGGCGTAACGTCATATGGTCAGATGAGTCACGATATCAACTGTACCACGCGGATGGATCACGCATGCCAACAGGTGGTGGTGCAGGGTGGTGGGGCGTCAGTGATGGTCTGGGGTGCATTTTCCTGGTTTGGAATGGGCCCTCTGGTTACCCTGGACCAAACGTTGAATGGTCCACGGTATCGTCAACTCATCGGAGACCATCTGCACCCGTTTTTCACATTTCAACACCCTGACGATGTAGCAGTCTTTCAAGATGACAATGCTCCACCACATCGCTCCAATGCCGTCTGCGAATGGTTCGAGGAGCATGCAGGAGAGGTCCAACGACTGAGCAGGCCAGCCCGGAGCCCTGACATGAATCCCATCGAGCATATCTGGGATGCTGTTGAAGTCAGGCTCTGAGCACTGGATCATCCGCCCACGAACGGGCAGCAACTATCTTCGGCTCTGCAGACTATCTTGTGTCAACTGCCTCCAGAAGTGTACCAGGGACTTGCAGACTCACTACACGCCGTATTGCTGTACTCCACAGGGCCAGAAGTGGCCCGACCAGATATTAAGTAACTATCCCATGAGTTTTGCTAACTCAGTGTACATCTTCTTGGTAGTAATTGCAGAAAGTTTGATGCATTTGTTACTTCAAAGGAAAATGTGAAAATCTGAAAATTGGCTGCAGTTTTTAAATGGAAAAATGTAGGCTGACAATTTTTTCCCTGAATATTCTTTCTGACATAGTTTACGAAAACATGAAAGAATTGGCCATATAAAATTTTATAGAGGGTGCGTAAGGTATTTGAGGACAGATTCACGTCAAGGAAGAAAACAGAGATATAAGTCGAGATAAAAACTTTATTATCAAAACATATCATGAGCATACACAAGAAACCTTCTTGTTATATGGCTATTCAATGAATCTGCCTTCAGCTTCTATAACTGCTTCGATGCGAGATCGAACTCGTCGACATGCGCGAATCAAATGGTCATGGTTCGTATTGGTCATTACTCGAACAATGGCAGCTTTCAATTCATCTTTGGTGTTATGGGAGTGTTCATTGACTTCTCACTCCACAACGCTCCTTACGTAGTAGTCCAACGGATTCAGGTCAGGGGAGTTAGGAGTCAGGAGGTCACACGGATTTTTCAGCTTGTTTAAGAGAAATGAAACATCCTGTAATGCCCATGTATCAAGCTTGTTTAAAAGAAATTTACATTTTTTTTTCTAAGACATAGATTATAAATATTCAATATAATGAGCATGAACATAAAAATATAAACCTTCCTCTTTAATTTAAAAAAATTCAAGGTTCCACTGCAAAAATTGTAGGAACTATTGCATTTTTAAATTATAAAGGAGCTCGTCTAAGTTCATGAATCCACATAACTTCTTTAGATTATAACTGAAAAAGTACTTAACTTGCAACATTTAAATTTTGGAAATGTTCATATATCTAGGTAAACTTCAATTACACACGATTTCGAGGTTTTCTATGAGGGTGTCATTTCCTAACATTTCTGAATGATTTGATATGGAACGACCCTAATGTGCTTATTCTAAAATGCATTAGCTTACAATAAGGCCAAAGATGACTGTAAATATTCCACCGCCAATAAAACCTTCCCATGTTTTCTTTGGTGATAACTTTATCAAAGGAGTTCGCCCCACAAAAAAACCACACATGTAAGCCATTACGTCGTTGCAGATAA
This sequence comes from Rhysida immarginata, assembly GCA_023313115.1. NCBI lineage: Eukaryota > Metazoa > Arthropoda > Chilopoda > Scolopendromorpha > Scolopendridae > Rhysida > Rhysida immarginata. Next base: position 3,737,771 of record JAHWFO010022496.1, read on the forward strand.
TCATAGAGACAGGAACGATGAACCTGAAAATACAACAATTTCATTTTAACATCGTTACTTAAACAATTATCACTGCGCACATACAATTAAAATTTTAAAATTAATCAAATTCAACTTTATTCTTGAGTTGAAAAATGGAAAGTAGAATTATTATAAAGCAATGATGTGGTATTTTCTATTCAATAAAACGTACAGATGGAATGTACTTACAGGTATTGGACATTGAAACTGAAACACCTTCGCAAATAGCACTGGTTACCCCCAGGGCTGAATAGAACCTTCTGCTAGGTAATTAATCGTATGCATATCAATGAATCACGTGTCAGAGGTCTTGGTAGTCACTCCAGTAGAAAAGTTCGATAGTAAGCTTCAAATTGTCTGTGCAGAGCGCTACAATGGGAGACATATCCGACTTCAAAAGAGGGCAGATTGTTGGGGCGCGTCTAGCAGGTGCATCTGTGTCCAAAACTGCCACACTTTGTGATGTCTCACGTGCTACAGTATCCAGGGTGATGTGTGCATATGAACAGGAAGGATGAACCACGTCCAGGAGGAGCAACTGTAGGGGAAAACGGAAGTTGTCGGAAAGAGACGTCAGGACATTGGCCAGGATTGTTGCACGAAAGCGGAAAACCACCGCAGCAGAAATCACCGCAGAAACGAATACACACCTCCAGGAACCTGTGTGCACGAAGACAATCCGTCGTTAGCTGCATAAATCCAACATCCAGGCAGGGTTGCTATACAGAAGCCTTTCGTCAGTAGTACAAATGCCTCCAAGCGGGTTCAGTGGTGCCGGACGCATAAAACCTGGACGTTGGATGACCTCAAACGTGTCATATTCTCGGATGAGTCCAGCTACACTGTCTTCCAAACAACAGGGAGGGTATTCGTCTGGAGGAGCCCTTCTGATGCCTACAACCCAGACTGCTTGGCACCCACAGTCAAACACGGAGGTGGATCAGTAATGGTCTGGGGTGCAAACTGTGCAGGACCTCTACCGATCCTTCCCAAGACGTGTTGCTGCTGTGCTGGCTGCCCACGGTGCCCCAACACCTTATTAAATAAAGATTTTGGATTTCTACCAGGTGTTTCAGTTTCAATGTCCAATACCTGTAAGTTCGATAAAGATAGATTTGACCACTCGGATGTTAAAATCCATGATGATTTCTTCTAGATCCAAACCTTGGAGGCTTTTTTAGAAGAAATTCTATGCAGATGTTGACATTCAATGATAACACAGTCTTAGTTGAAAATGGTGGTAAGATAACTGTTTAGTATATTAATTAAAAAATAAATAAAAAACTCCATTTAATTAAAAGAAACATAAATAATAAAAACAATGAATAAAAGTCACCCAATGAAGAAATGCAAAGGTTGAAGTGGGCGAAACACAATTGAAACAAAGGTCTTGTGGAGCTTATGTAGATGAAACACAGATGGGTCATTCCACATCAGATGGGTCATTCCCCACTCGACTATCTCCAAATTCAATGAAGTTTGGTGTGAAGATTCTATATGGTCTTTGATGATAGTATACCAAATTTCAGTTCAGTATCTTCAGTCGTTGAATTTTTAGGGGCTTTCAAAGAGAAGCCATTCACCTTCATGTCGTGTACGAAGGTGCAAAAGTGCCAAGTTTGCTAGGCTTTTTAAAAAGTTCTAGCAAACATTTATTTGTTTGCTTTAATATACACAGACAACTTTTTATGTTGAATCACATCATGACAAAATTTATGGATTTAACTGCATCTGAGTGAAAATACAAGCCTCTAAAGTGGCTAAAAAATTTGTCGTAAAATTCTGAGAGACCAAGTTTGACAGGACGCAGCTCCATTTCAAGTAAACCAATAATTCCAAAACTTTAGAGGGTTATTTCTAGTGATGCCAAGATTCTGGATATCCGGATCTTTTTTTCGGACCTAAGTCCGAGATCCAAGAACCGGATGTTGATCAGAAACCCGAGATCCGGAACTTGGATCCGAGATCTCTGATCTGGATCTTGGATGCGCGATCCGAATCTTGGATGCGCGATCCGAATCTTGGATCCGAGATCCGAAATTCGGATCCTAGACAGGAAATTGTGTATATGCAAACTTTTTCTGAAAGCAGTTTATAAAAGCTTTTTTTAAGTGATAGCCTAGTCCTCTTAAGTCCTAATTAGTCTTAATACGCATCCAGCGAAAGGATCCGAAATCCAGATCCGAGATCCGAAATCCGGATCTGATATCCGATATCCGAAATCTGGATCCGATATCCGAGATCCGGATATTATCAAATCCGAATCAGAGATCCGGATCCAACAGACATCACTAGTTATTTCCACACATGATATGTATATATGGATTGAACTTATTCAACATTGTATGCCTAGATCAGAAGACATGCATGTGCAAAGTTGGCCAAAATTTTTGTATGCAAATTTTAAGGTATTTTTGAGGGGCCCTTAAAACTCAAGTTTCATCTGAGTTTCATCTGGGTCATTCCACGTCAAAGGGACCAATATTGAAAAGTGTCCCCACTCGACCATCTCCAAATTTAATGAAACTTGGTATGAAGATTCTATGTGGTCTTTGATGGTTGTATCCCAAGTTTCGGTTCAGTATCTTTAGTAGTTGAACTTTTAGGGGCTTTCAAACAGAAGCCATTCACCTTCATGTCGCGTGGAAGCCATTCACCTTCATTATTATATCTTCTATTATAATGTTTTTAACTGAAATTTCATTCAAAAAGTTTATAAATCGAAGATGGGATAAAAATCCCAAAAACGTTTTTTTTTTTAAATACATTTCAAGTTTGTCATCTACGTGTCTACGGATCATCGAACTTTCATCATACATCTTCTTCACCTGTTACTGTGTGCCTTCCTGTGTTTCGTGTAACATTTCTCCACAAGACTTTCTTTTCATCTGTTTCATCTACCGGTACATCAAGCTCCACAAGTCTGTGTTTCGTCCACTTCAACCTTTGCATTTCTTCATTGGTTGACTTTTATTCATTGTTTTTATTATTTATTTTTATTTATATTTCTTTTAATTATATGGAGTTTTTATTTATTTTTTAATTAATATACTTTATCGCAACTCCTACTCTTATATAATAACTGTTTAGTAAGTGCCAAACTTTGGAATCTCTTCCTAGATGGTAAACAATCTCTTACATTCGGATATTGTAACAACAATATTGGTGGTAAATTATAAATTAAATTAAATGTCAGTTCCCTAATTCTGTATAAATCCTTACTTACTTACTTTTCAAACCCGCTTATCCGTTAGGGTCGCGGGGGCAGTAGCCCTATGGAGGATCTCCAGCGATCGCGATCTTCCGCCATCAGGCG